>JARQWZ010005157.1:0-85543 GCA_033150135.1 Gobio occitaniae | reverse complement strand
TGATGAGCTGAGGTAAAAATGTTTTATATAATTCACTTTTTTTCTCTCACAAGTACATTATCCACTTAAATATTCAGGGGATATTTAAATAATTGAGAGGAGAGTGTTTTCGAATACATTCATCTTCAGAGAGCCGTGGAGTGTTTTCTGTGGAGGATTTGATTGCCGTGAGGAGGTGCTTTGTCTTCTAATCGCACGGACTGATGCCTCATGGGTACAAACGTTATAGTACACATTCCTCATACAGAACAAGAGCAACAGAGAAGTCAATAATTCACAGAAGATATTCACAGTAGAAAGCTGTAAAAACACTTGGACATTCCTGCCTTAAAGGGGTCATGAATTGAGAAATCTAATTTCCCTTGATCTTTTGACATGTAACAGGTATGTCACGTTTATGATGAAGATAAGCAGGCTAGAAGCATAGTGGATGTACAGTATTTGCAGCTAAAAACTTTATTAAATCAAACAAAAGAACGATATCTGAAACAATAAATGAAACCGAGTGAGCTAACACAAATAACACAAGACAAGGAAAGAACTAAAGGCCTTTTTCAGACACCTTCAACATTTCTCACATTATCACAGTTTATTCGCTATAGTTTAGAATATGGTAATAAAATATGACAAGAACTCAGAGTGTCAGAACAAATTCATCTTGAAAATGTCAGATAACTTTGATAGAAAGGTATCGGTGCATCCCAATTTGCATACTACCTGTCCTAAATAGTTTTCGAAAATAGAATTAGTATGTCCCAAATCGTAGTATGATGAAAAGAGTATCCCAAAGATACCCGGATGGTCTACTATTTCCGGTTAGAATCCGAAGTGCAGATCAATGCTCACTCTAACGGCTAATATCGCCCACAACCCATTGCGCGTTGGACGAGGATTCGATTAGAACAACTAGTGTTCAAAAACTGCAAACATGATAGATGTGCAAGTCCAACGGTTAAGTAGAGAGGTTTAGATAAAGGGGTTTGAGTGAATAATCATCAGTATCTAACTTGACAAAAATATATTTATTTAATATTATTCACATTATATTTAATCTGCAACAGCATTGTGAACTTTTTTAATGATACGTTTGGCCATTAACTTTTAAATGCATCATTATATTTAAATTTTCAAACACATGAGGAGAGCATGAAATACCCATGACTGGCAGATCAATGTGCTACTACATTTCTCTCCAATACGGTAGGAATTAAATTTAATTGAATGTGGAGGACTTTAACTGTGACAAGATGATTGACAGGGCAGTTTACAGTGACAGGATGCATGTAACTAAGTGACAGAGCTGTCCGTTATAGATGATGAAATAGTATGTCCCAAAGCTTGCACACTCTTCTGCTACACATTCAAAAGTATGTACTTTTTCTTCACAAAAAGAGTACATACTTTTAGGTCGTAGTATAAGTAGGTGAATTGGGACGCAACATATGCAATGTATTACAATCAACCAATCAGCTGTCAGCTGTTAAATTTAAGTACGCAATTAGATAATACCAATTTAGGTCAACTAATTACAAAGCAATGCTTAATTTTGTTCAGTCTGTGGTGTAAAAGGTCAGTTTAAGAACTCAAAACTTCCCCATTAGTACTAAATCAGCTTTTATTGAAACTGGTGTAACGGTACACGTATTCGTATCGAACAGGGCTTTCAGTTCGGTCTGTGTACCGAACGGTTCCGAATGCAATCTTTAACAGCTTGTTTTAAGAACACACTTTAATCCGAGTTCTACGGTGGCCCAGTAGTGCACAACACAACGAAATTTAAAAAGCATACATAAGTTCACAACACAACGAAATAAATCCACAACACAACGAAATCAAGCCACAACACAACGAAATCAAGCCACAACACAACGAAATCAAGCCACAACACACCGACAAATCCACAACACAACAAAATAGCCACAACAAAACAGAAATACTCCCGACAACTAGGGCTCTCGGAGTGCGGTAAAGTTAGTTTTCCTTGCATTGCTCCATAGATTCGCCAATCTTACAAATATTTAAACACTACGATCAGTTTTAAGTGTGCAGTTGTATATCGACATGAAATATCCATTCAAAATCACCTACGTACATAATAGCTGCATATTTATACTTGAGAACGCTTTGACCCACTGCCACGGGTATGTCCCTATTTTGCTAATGTACTTTCAAGATGGAGGGGCAACATGGCGACCCACATTCGAACCCCTTACCCGTATGTATTTTCAATGGCATATTATAAACTTACGAGAATACTTTATTATATATACTATACTTTATATATTTTTGAAAGAACTAAGTGTTTTTAGCTAAGAATAAACTAAAAAAGTTACACAGTGTAGCTTTAAGTATTCAGTCCATTTCATCACGAAATTCAAACGATAAATGCCGTTTGGACGCTCTTTAATGTGAAGACTGATCACTGTATAGGTGCGTCAATTCAAGCGGCCGCGGCGACTGTGTATAAATGATTATATTTCATCGACGAATTGGAGAAAAAACCTAATTTTATAATTAGATTTAGGAGTTAATGCAAAAACTGCCTTATGTGAAATTTACATGTTTGCACACAAAGTGTTATTTGAGTGTTGATTATTATATCTAAACATGAATATCAGCTGAATCTAGGCTCATAGTTTGGGCTCTGTTGTTAACATTTAATATTATAATGTGCAAGTAAGGGCTCCTTATATAGTTTACAGCATTATAGCCTACTTAAGAAACTTTTAGTTATAATTGAATTAATTTAAGGTCAGACACAATTTTTTCAGTAAACCACTGTTTAATAAAAAAATAAATAAGCAGTTTTTTAAAACTGCTGTACCGAACCTGTACCGAACCAAGACTTCAAAACCGAGGTACGTACCGAACCGTCAGTTTTGTGTACCGTTACACCCCTAATTGAAACCAAGCTTCGAAAACAACTCGTTATGGATTTTTTTCTCAGTGTGACATCATAGTGCAACGGAAAGCAACGAAAGGCATACAGCCTCTGCTGAAGAAGATCAACGCCTACTTTTACATTATTGCCTCTTTAGCCCCGCCCACCATTTCACGCATGTTATGTAGTAGTAAATACGAGAGGCGCAAACACAGAATTACTAGAGCAACAAAACGATAGAGATGCCGCTGAGGATTACAAGGCATGTTTACATGCACACCAGTACCCTGATAAAAATCAGCTTATTGAAATAACCTGTTATCTGGGTTTCATGCAAACCAATAACCTGACAACCTTTAAGACTTTATTAATAAATCAGGTTATTTACCAGTTAGTGACATCAAAATGTAATACTTTGTTTATCTGACTCAATTATTTATGTTGGTTGTGATGTTAAATAAAGCATTAAAAACCAAAGAAGAGTATTGCAGTTGTCAGTGGGAAACGTTTCGGTTACTAACGTAACCTCGGTTCCCTAAGATGAGGGAACGAGTATTGCGTTTTGCTAAAACGCTATGGGGGAATTCCTTTCCTCGAGATATTGAAGCAAATTTTTATCCAAAAATACCTTTTATACGCAGTGCAGCTGCACAACTCTCAGCAGGAAGCAGCTGCGTGCTGATTGGCTGTGCCGCTGCAACTGCAGCAACCTATAGCGAGACCGTGGGGCGGGACGGACCAATCAGGTCCTTCCAAATTCCCGCCACAAGGGGCAACAGAATTTGCATAGCCTAGGGTATATAAGACCCACTCTCAAGGTTAGTCAGGTTAATCGACTGAAGCGACTTCTGAGCAAGTGAGCAAGCACGGCAAGCAAAACGCAATACTCGTTCCCTCATCTTAGGGAACCGAGGTTACGTTAGTAACCGAAACGTTCCCTTACGAGAGTACTCTCGTATTGCGTTTTGCTAAAACGCTATGGGGGACCAATGCAAAACGCCGTGCTTGCTTAACGGCTCTAAAGCCGACGACACCAAACCCAGGCCAACCTAGGTGGACCCGTAGTATGATATCAATAATTCAAATTGAGCCAGACCTGAGTCGGGCCCTAATGAAAATGAACACGATATACGTGCAATAATAAGTATAGACCAGACATAATCGGGTCAGGAATAATGAGTGGCCAGATACTTCGGGCCGTATAAGGAATATGCTTATGACTTAAACAATATTCAACCCAGGCCGGACTTATCGAGCCTTAAGGGGTTAAATCTGTTCATACAGCAAGAAGCCCAGCTTGTAAAGCCGGAACATCTAAATTATAGAATCTGATAAAAGTGGACGGAGAGGCCCAGCCTGCCGCCGCACAGATATCATTCAGAGAAATGCCAGTAGACCAAGCCCACGAAGAGGCCATGCCTCTAGTAGAATGGGCTTTAATGCCTAAGGGGCAACTGAGATCTTTAGACTCATAAGCCAGTGATATAGCATCCACTATCCACCGTGACAGGGTCTGCTTTGTAACCGCGTACCCTCGGGTGCGGCCGCCAAAGCATACAAAGAGCTGTTCAGTTTGCCTGTAAGCAGCGGAACGCTCTATGTATATTCTCAGCGCTCTGACAGGACAGAGCAAATTAGCATCTATTTCATCTGACTGTGATGAAAGTGCCGAAAGTGAAATGACCTGTGCTCTGAACGGAGTTGAAAGCACTTTAGGTACATATCCATGTCTTGGTTTGAGGACGACTTTGGAGTCGTTTGGCCCAAATTCCAGACACGAGGCGCTCACAGAGAGCGCGTGCAGATCACCCACTCGCTTAACTGATGCAATCGCTAGCAGAAAAGCGGTCTTTAGTGACAGGAGCTTTAAGCTCACAGAATGCAGAGGCTCAAATGCAGAGCTCTTCATGGCATCCAAGACCGTGGACAGGTCCCATATAGGGACTGAAGGGGGGCGAGGTGGGTGAAGCCTTCTAGCCCATTTAAGGAAGCGAACAATGAGATCGCTTTTCCCTAGTGACAGTCCGTTCACTTGAATGTGATACGCTGCTATAGCAGCCACATAAACTTTGAGCGTGGAGGGGGAGCGACCCGCGTCCAGAAGCTCTTGTAAAAATGTAAGCACCTCTGACACTGCACAATCATGTGGGGTCAGACTTCGCGCTTTACACCAGTCTGAAAAGACTGACCATTTGCCTGAATAGAGCCGCCTAGTTGTGGGGGCTCTAGCTTCAGTAATAGTATTCATTACGCTTTCAGAAAGGTTCTCATGTACCCATTGATGGGCCAAACATGAAGCGCCCATAGATCGGGACGGGGATGCCAGATCTGCCGTTCCGCCTGCATGAGGAGGTCTCTCCTCAGTGGGATCGGTCACGGATCTGTATCTGACATCTGACTCAGCAGTGAGAAGCAAGGTTGATTTCTCCAAAGCGGGGCTATTAAAAGCATAGCGCATTTGCTCTCCCTGATCCTCTCTATGACCTGAGGTAACATTGAGATTGGGGGAAACGCATAAAGAGGAAGGTTGGGCCATTCGTGGGCCAATGCATCCTCGTGCTTGGAGAAATATATTCGGCATTGAGCATTGTCTTGTGAGGCGAAAAGATCCACTTTTGCCTCTCCAAACTTGCCCCAAATTATCTGAATTATATTTGGGTGAAGAGACCACTCTGCTGGGGACACTTTGCCCCTGGACAGTATGTCCGGACCCAAATTCAGAATGCCTGGCACGTGAGTCGCTCTCAGCGAGCTCAGATTGTGCTCTGCCCATATTAGGGCTTCTTCCGCCATTGAGTGCAGATCGATAGATCTCAGACCGCCTTGGCGATTTATATAGGCTACCACCGACCTGCTGTCCGTTCGGATCAGGACATGGTGGTGTTTTATGTACGGAAGGAAAGCTCTTAGCGAAATTGTGACCGCTTTCATCTCTAGACAGTTTATATGAAGGCTCTTCTCCGAGTCTGACCAGAGACCGGAGATCGGCCTGCCCTCGTGAAGGGCTCCCCAACCTAGGTTGGATGCATCTGTCGAGATAACTTTCCACTTCGTAACAGTGCCCAAACTCACGCCCGTCTTGTACCAGACGGGATTTTTCCAAGGAGCCAGAGCCAACACACAGCTGTGGTCTACCTTGATTTGCAGTCGGCCCGAAAGCCATGCGTGAGCTGGAACGCGGCGATTCAGCCAGTGCTGTAGGGGGCGCATGTGCAACAGACCCAGTCTGAGAACTGGCGCCGCCGAGGCCATGAAACCCAACATCCTCTGAAAGTGTTTGAGAGGAATGTGTGCACCGGACCTGAGGGAAACCGCTCGGTTCCGAACAGAGAGCGCGCGCTGTGACGTCAGCCACGCGCTCATCTGTAGTGAGTCCAATACTGTTCCCAGAAACGAAACTTTCTGTGTGGGAGACAATAAACTCTTTGCCACGTTGATTCTGAGTCCCAAGCATTGTAAATGGTTGAGAAGTCAAGATCTGTGGTTTAATAACTGTATCTCTGACTGAGCTATTATGAGCCAGTCGTCGAGATAGTTGAGAATTCTCATTCCCCGAAGCCTCAGCGGGGTTAGTGCCGCTTCCATGCACTTTGTAAACGTGCGAGGGGCTAGAGATAGACCAAAAGGTAGCACCTTGTATTGGTATGCTTTCCCCTCGAAGGCGAATCTCAAGAATGGCCTGTGATGGGGGGCTATTTGTATGTGGAAATAGGCATCCTCTAGATCCACAGTGAAAAACCAATCTCCCGGGCGAATGTGCGCGAGGATTTGTTTCCTTCTCAACATTCTGAACGGGCGCTTCATAAGGGCTTTGTTCAAATGTCTGAGGTCTAGGATGGGTCTTAGACCACCGTCCTTTTTTGGTACAAGGAAATAACGGCTGTAAAAGCCCGACTCGCTCTGTGAGGGGTGTACGGCTTCTACCGCTCCCTTTATTAACAGTTTTGATATCTCGGTTCGAAGCACGTGACTTTTGTCGCTTCTCACCGTTGTCTCTTGATAACCTTGCGCTAAGTTGGCGCTTATGAGGGAATTGTTTCCCGCCGCCTGAGTGCAGGGGGCCGGGGGACATAGAGTATTGGTGCTTGTGTACAGGCGAGCGCGCTTGAGTGCGGGCTCATTGACTGTGAGAATAATGTTTCCAGCCACCTGAGTGCCTTCATCTCGGTTAAGTTAAGCCACAAATGGCGCTCCAACACCGTCAGGCTGGCCATGCATCTGCCGATCGCCTGAGCATTGGCCTTGGTGGCGCGCAGGGCCAAGTCAGTGGCACCGCGCAGATCCTTCAGAGCCTCGTTGTCAGGAACAGACTCGTGTAATGAGGAGTTTGGCCTGGAAGACTTGAAGCACCGCCATAGAGTGCAGCGCTGACGCCGCCTGGCCGGCGGAGGCGAATGCTCGACCGGCGAGGCTGGACGTAGTGCGGCAGGCTTTGGAAGGGTGCACAGTCCTTGACTGCCATCCTCTGGTGGAGGGCGGGCAAAGGTGTGCAGCGACGGCTTCCTCGAGGGGAGGAAGGGCTTGATATCCTTTTTTCTGAGCGCCATCGACTACCGAGAGCGCTGGAGAAAAGGAGGATTTGGCGCGAGAAGAAAATGGCGCCTTCCACGATTTTGTTAGCTCCTCGTGGACTTCTGGAAAGAAGGGAGCGGGTCTTTGAGCGGTCGGTTGACGGCGGTTCTCGAAATACCACTCATCCAGTCGGCTTCTCGTGGGCTCCTCGGGCTGAGACCAGTCAATGCCGAGGTCGTCCACGGCCTTGGTGAGCAAGCGCATAAGCTCAGCGTCGACTGAGATTATGACTTTAGCCGTCCGCGTCGAAGTGGCGTGCTTCGAGGCGGCGTCCGACCACCCGCTTCCGGATGCAGCAAGGGAAAGGTTGTCATCCTCTTCCTCCTCCGGTCCGCCGAACGAAACAGCAGCAGCCGCCATGCGAGGGGAGCTGTGCTGCTCGTCGACGAACAAGACGGGCGATGGCGAGGCACGCGGGGACATGCCCGGCGTGTGCTCGTCAGAGCGCTCCGGTGGCCTCTGGTCGCGACGTTTCTTCTTCCGTGGCTCTAGAGGCTGGGAGCACGGGACGGGATCCGAGTCGAAGCTGGCGAGCCGAGCCCGAAGGGTCTGCAGCGCCTGTTCGTCGCACTCAGGGCAGCCGCCCTGGTTGAGTGCAGTCTGCGTGTGGTCTCGTCCGAGACATGACACGCAGATGATGTGCCGATCCTCGTCCGCGATGGAACCTCTGCACGAGGCGCAGGAACGAGACATTTGCAACAACGTCTCGTGCTCTTTTTTGAATGTGAAAAACACAGTAAGGTATGAAAGGATTTATAGTGCCGGATGGCGCAGCTGGAAGGCAGGCTGAAGGCGGAGAATCCGTCGTCCTCAGGCCACGTGTTCCGCTGGGTGCGTGTCGACGGCAGGCTTCGATCCGGAGCTCAACGATTGCAAGTCGCTGAAGAAGAATTAATCTGACTAACCTTGCGAGAGTGGGTCTTATATACCCTAGGCTATGCAAATTCTGTTGCCCCTTGTGGCGGGAATTTGGAAGGACCTGATTGGTCCGTCCCGCCCCACGGTCTCGCTATAGGTTGCTGCAGTTGCAGCAGCACAGCCAATCAGCACGCAGCTGCTTCCTGCTGAGAGTTGTGCAGCTGCACTGCGTATAAAAGGTATTTTTGGATAAAAATTTGCTTCAATATCTCGAGGAAAGGAATTCCCCCATAGCGTTTTAGCAAAACGCAATACGAGAGTACTCTCGTAAGGGAACTGTCAAAGTTTTGGGTTTTGTTTGTGGTCATGTCTTTTGTCCTGTTTCTGGTTTTGTCATGTGTTCCTGTGTGTCATGTGATCCTGCCATGTACCCCCTTGTCATGTGTTCCATGTTGTCATGTTCTGATTGGTTTATTGTCTTGATTGTGCACAGGTGCCCCTTGTATTATTAGTAGTCTGTGTATTTAAGCCCTCATGTTTGCCATGTGTTTTAGTCGAGTATTGTCCGTGTAACCACTGTTGGTGAGTGTTCTCTATGCCATGTTTGCCATTCCACGACAAATTTTTGATCAGTAGAGGCAAAATGATCGGTTTATGTTTAAGCCATTCATGATCTTATTCCGATAAAGGAAAGCGGGTTAAAAACGTGTTAACCCGTTTTTATTTATCGGAGTAAGGTCATGATCACATGCATTGTCAGCTTATTAAGCATAATCGGGTTAAGAACATGCATGTAAACGCACTAATTTTTTTGTAGAAAAACAGTCTTTGCATTGCCTCCCTTGCGATCCTAATGTTAGGAAAGCATGGATGAACTTTATTTTTAATGAAGTTACAGTTTATGTCAGTAAGACACTTTTTGTTTGCTTCATTTTACAGTGGATTTATTTTTAAACAAGATAGACTTAAAATAAAGTATGATATACACCGGGCACCACAAACATTCGCTGTTAACAGATGTGACTGCCATTTCTCCTCTTAGAGCTTCATTCAAAATATTCACAAAAATATTGGCAGCCCTACAAATTCTAATGAGTAAAAATCTGACTGAAGTATATCCATTCATATGGTATGTTTTTAAGTTCACCTTAGTGATCAGGTACACTTGACTTAAGTGATAAGTCATTATGACTTCCTGTTTCACTGGGCTTTAAATATGAAGTGACACACAGGCCAAATTCCTATAGTCATCCATCACATAAGAAAGATCTGAGAATACAGTAATAGTGTGTGACAAAAGGCTGAATTTCACAAATCATGAAATGGCTATAATATAATATTTTAATTGTTAGAATACTCAATTTCACAATCTGGGCAATAATTAAGAAGTTTAAGGGCCTGTTTATTCCTGGTCACATGTGATTTACTGATTGGATATCTATCTGATTTGTTAAAACGCTTCCATTACACATTGAGTTTCGTTGAGTTCACATCAACGAAAGCAACAGATATGCGCTGCATTTTATTTATTATCAGCTAATTTCAAGATCAAAGACCACAAAAGGGGAGAGAGTGGCATCAGCACTGGTAAGATCATTTAGTCTCACTACTTTTAATGAAGATGATTGTGTGTTGAGCGTCTGCGACTTTCAGTTTCATTTGTGGCAGTTTTAGTACATCATTCCCACTGTGTAGTATGGTGGTGGATCTTTAATTCTGTGGGGCTAATTGTCTTCTAAAGACCTTGTTAGGATACACAGTATCATAAACTCTGTCAAGTACCAACAAATATTAAATCAACACCTGACTGACCCTGTCAGGAAGCTTAAACTGGGGCATGGTTGGATCTTCCAAAAATAAACAACAGAAAGGTTCAACCTCAATGTTTTTTTCTTTCAACCTATTGACTTTAATTAAAAGTTAGATTTTTGTGAATATTTTGAATGAAAGACTTGAAATTTTGACTTTGAAAGAAATTGGAAAAACATTTTCATAGCTAGTTTTGATAATATTTACCAAGCATGCCAATATTTGTGGACCCCACTGTAACTGTGGCAAGTACTGAAACTTTATTTGCTACAACCAAGACTGATAAAGCATGCAGCCCTTTACTTTTTCCACATTTTGTTAATTTACAGCCTTATTCCAAAATTTATTAAATTAATTATTTTCCTCAAAATTCTACAAACAATACCCCATAATGACAACGTGAAAGAAGTTTGTTTGAAATCTTTGAAAATGTATTAATTTTTTTTTTTTTTTTAAGATTATAAATGAATAAATGATTAAAAAATGTAAATAGTAAAACTTTTAATTTGACATTATAGCAAAGTGCACTTAAAAGTATACTTAAGTGTGTTAAAAAACAAGCATGGAAGTGTCCTCTTTAAGTCTTTCGCCGCCAGCCTTTAAAAAAAAAAAAAAAAAAAAAAAAAAGTTGCTAGCCACTGCCAGCATTTTTGATTATTTTCACAAAAATTTAAAGGGGTCATGAATTGAGAAATCAACTTTTCATTCACTCTTTGATATATAAAAGTTTATTGTGAAATAAGAATATTCTTTAAGTTTCGGAGCTGAAAACTTCCTTGTTAGTCAAAGAAAAGCTTTTATTGACACCAGGCCCAGCAAACGCTCGATCTCAGAATGTGCCAACCCTTGACGTCAGAGTGTGGTGAAACGCCGCCTCAACAGCAGAAGAAGTACACCTGATTCTGTAGCCCCGCCCACCGACTCGTGCAAGAAATGTATCATAAATAACATAGACCTACGTAGAGCTAAACGGATCACGCTACCGAGCAATAAACATGCCGAAGATAGCAAGATATTGCGCTGTGCCTGGTTGTGGAAGAACACAGTCGCTGCATAAGCTTCTTTCGAATTCTAATATTAGGAATGTGTGGTTGAACTTTATATTTAATGAAGTTCCAGCTCACATGCATAAGACATTGTCCGTTTGTTCGCTTCATTTCACTGCATTTTGTCAAAGACTACCTCCTTATTGGATTCAGAACGATGATCAAACACAGATGGAGTAAATAGAGTGCATCAACACCCCTAACGTTTGCACAGTCCTTTAACTCATCCTGGGTCGACATTTCATTCAGTAACATTAGGCAGTTTTAAATGCGGTTTATTGTTGATGATGGGGTTTCTTTTACATATGCGTTTACTTGTTTCTGCTTCTTCTTCGCATGTGTTTTGATCAGGATATTCAGTACTCTTTCAGGCGATGTGTCATAGTGCCCCCTAGCATATAACAGTGAAAACATGGAAACCCGGAAAATTCCATTGGAAATGAGAACGGAATTTTCCGTGTTTGGCAGGGAAGCGTTTCCTCACAAATGATGAAATATTCTGTGTTTGGCGGGGAAAGAGTTAGGTAAAAGTGGCCTTTTATTTCATAAATTTAATAATAAATATACTTTTTAAATGTGCACATTCAATGCTATTAAATATGGCTAGCCCAGAACTTCCTCTTCTTAAACGAGGACAAGACAGAGGTGATTGTATTCAGTCCAAATGAAAACTCTCAGTGTATAGGTCCTGAGCTAGAAAATTTATCCGCTTTTAGATCGACACGGTGACGAACTTGGGTATTATTTTTGACCAGCTTTTAAAATTTGACAGACATATCTCCTCTGTTGTTGGATCCAGTTTTTATCAGCTTCGTCTACTGTCAAAAATTAAAAACTTTCTCTCCCCAAAAACACTCGAAATGGCTGTTCATGCGTTTGTTACGTCGCGTTTAGATTATTGCAATTCCCTATATTGCGGTATATCTAAATCTCAAATTGCACGACTTCAGCTTGTCCAAAATGCTGCTGCCAGACTGCTTTCAAAGTGTCGTAAACATGATCACATCACTCCGATTCTTAGATCCCTTCACTGGTTGCCGATTTGTCAGAGAATAGACTTCAAAATTCTACTCTTCGTGTATAAATCCCTACATAACAAAGCTCCTGTCTATTTATCTGAACTCCTTCACTCCTATACTCCACCCAGAAGCCTCCGTTCTTGTGATCAGGCTTTGTTGGTCGTTCCTCGCGCTAGACTAAAGCGTAGAGGTGAGCGTGCATTTGCGGTGGCAGGGCCACGACTTTGGAATACCCTGCCTTTAGAGATTAGGCTGGCCCCTTCCTTGTCTATTTTCAAGTCCCTGCTAAAAACTTTTATTTTCCTTAGTGTACTGATTATGGTGATTTGTTAAACTTTTTTATAGGTGGTTTTTATATTCTTATGTGGTTTATTTATTTTTATTTTTCTGTATGTGTGATATTCTTGCTCTTCTGTAAAGCACTTTGGTCAGCCTGGGGGCTGTTGGAAATGTGCTATACAAATAAAATTGAACTTGAACTTGAACTTGAACTATTAAGCACACTTTTTCAAAAGTGTTCTCAACTGTCTGATCTAATTTTCTAAGCAAAAAGATACAAATTAACGATTTGTAAAAAGCATATTTACCTTTTTAACTGTCAGAGGGTATGCAGTGTGTATGTATGTGAATGCAGTATTAGGGGATTGAGTTGTGTGTGACTGGTTTGTGCAGCCATGCTTGGCTAACGCCTGGATAAGCCCCAGAATCCTGCTATTGGGACTCCGGCATTGCGCTCTTGCCGAGGGCATTAGAGAGCCGTTCTAGCCTCCAGGTTTGTGTGAACCAGTCGAGGTCATTTCCATTCTCACAGAGTGTAACTAAACCAGTCTGTGTGGAGTATGTGGAGCTCTGTACCGCTTCAGAAACCACTGACTGTAAACAACCCCACAACAACCAGCAGGTCCAAGAAAACTTTCACACAGAATGAAACTTGTTTTCTTTCTTTTGACTTTCTTTTTCTTTCTGCTAGGGCTGGCCAGTATATCAAAGTTGTACAATATATATATTTTTTTTAAGTTGAGGCGCTGCTGTTTATATCGATAAACAGTAGTTTGACTGACATCACAAGCACATCTGAAAAATAGGGGAGGACACAGAGTGAGCTGCTGCGGGGAAAGTGAATAATCCATAATAATGCATTGTCCTAAACATGCGACATGCTTTATATATATTTAATTAACATTTTAAATGTTATTCATATATTTTAATCTTCTCAAGTCTTACAAAGGCTTGTTATATATAATCTTTAGCGAGATATCTCACTATTGGAAATGCGTGTGACCAATCCTAGAAGCACCAATTACACCACATTTGCCATTTGACAGACCAATCACAACAGTGATGAGGGAGTCCTCCGATAGTGGTTGACCGATATAGTTTTTTTGATGGACGATGCCGACATCTCAGAGAGCAGGGTGGCAGATGGCTGATATAAAGCCAATATATAATATCTATAATTTATATTTATTTTAATAAATATTTAATAAATGAGAAATAAATATGAAAATATATATATCTTAAAAATAAACATGCTTATACTTTAGATGGCAACTTTTTGTTTCTGCAATCATATTACAGTATTTTTCACAAATAAAATATTTGTTTAAAAATATATGAATTTAAAGGAAGTAAACACTGTGACAAGGCACTCAGTAAATTTGTGCACACTGGTAATCATATTTTTTCAAATAAAGAAAAGGTAACACTAATTTTACATATAGCACACAGTGAAAATTGCATGAATATGGCATAGTGGGCAACTGAATATAGCGCATCATATTTTAAAATTAAGGGTTTATAGTTTGTCGAGCGCGCGCCTCCAGTGAAGCTGCACTCTCCTGTCCACATTCAATTGCACAGACCGACCGTCACACACAGAGTACCACGTTCATGCAGGCTCCAAATGCGCACTTCAGAATCTCTGACAGCTGCATTCGATTAAATCTGCAAGGTTTGTGAAATTAAATGTGTATTAGATATTCAGAGTTTTATTGATTGTTTTAATGATATAGATACATATTTGCTGAATGTTGATGGTAAATGAGAAAGTATTATAGCCTATAGTTTGCTTTTCTGTTACTAATAATATAAAAGCAAACAATATACTTTTTCAAATACATTTTTTGTTCAACAGTTGTATCTAATAACGTATTAAATTGGCCTTGGCGATATGTCGTCAACCACTAATATAGACAACTCCTGTATTGCAGATATGCTGTCCAAAGCAGGCCTGTCAACCAACTCAATGATGTATGTAACATAAACACGAAGCCCATAACTACTATTCTGTTTTTGTTTTGTTTTTTACAGAGAGCCGACACACTTTAGGCACAAATGCTGGTTTCGTTTTGAGAGTTACTCTCAAGTTATGAACCGACAAAGCATGAAGTTCACTAATCGGTTTCACGGTTAAAAGAGCCAATAATAAACCAGTCTTTAGCGAAAGGAGTCTGATTAACCTGCATACAAGTCGGTGGTGATCTATGGTATTCCTGTCAATCCCAAGCGTGCCACTCGAGTATTGAAAAGTGAAGCGCTTCGATCGCCCCCAGGTGGCAGGATGCAGTATAGGTCATAAACCCCGCCCTCTCCACATAACGTAATGGGACATAGACAAACTAAACAATCAAATTACACTTCAAATAATTTTTTGTTCCAAAGGTGGTTTCTGTCATTTTTGACATTTTTTAGTCCGCTGATGTTAATTCAAGTGTTCTTTAAAAAAAGTTTGGTTTTAGTTAGTTATTTGATGCTATAAAAACGGGAGTGTGACGTTATGATTGACAGCTGAGATTGACAGCTTCTCTGAGTGAAGTAGTCACTGAGGCACCAACGGACATTTTCGGGAACTTCGGGAGGAGATTGGTGCTTTAACTTTAATATTTACATTTCCATAGCTGTTTATTTCACAAAAAGTTCAGGGGTGTCCGATTGATTAGGCGGGAGTGTGGGAGGGACTTTGATATCGCGGCTCCACTTTGCGCTCTCTACTGCGCAGACTCAGGCTCCAAGTTGCTACTGAGCAGACTTGAGACCCAAGATGTCAGCCCCACATTTAGACACTGGCGGCTCCACTTACTGGAAGAGAGTGAATGTGCGTCGTCCATCTTTTTTTACAGTCTATGGTCAATCCCCACATTGCACACAGAAATTGTGGCAAAATAAACCTTAACAGTTTAATAGGCGCTGCCCTTATCTAAAAGTTCCTGCAGAAAACACACACAACAGAACAGAGAAAAGGAACAATTTGTCTGTGTGCTAACCGTCGCTCAAACACATTCCATTTTCAATCATATGCAGAACGCGTTGAAGCCGCTCTCGCATTCTGAATAGTCTCAATCACCCTTGAAGGCAAACCTGTGACAGTCAAGTTTAACCTCTCATGGGCCAGGCCCACAGAGCCACTTTGGCCGTGGACAGGTGAAAAATCTTTCCATGCGCTTGTGAGAGCAGGTCCCTGCACAGCAGAAGAGGCCAGGGCTGGTCACACAGGAGCTGGATTATCTTCGTCATCCACAAAGTGTGTACATTCTCTTTTAGTGTTGACCAACAATACTGATTGGCCATGGGTGTTCTAGAGCAGTGGTTCCCAACCACGTTCCTGGAGGACCCCAACAGTGCACATTTTGGATATGTCCTTTGTGTGACACACCCACATCAGGTCTTGGAGTAGCTACTAATGAGCTGATGACCTGAATCAGGTGTGTTTGATTGAGGAGACATGCAAAATGTGCACTGTTGGGGGTCCTCCAGGAACGTGGTTGGGAACCACTGTTCTAGAGCATACACACCCAAAGGCGCACCATCTCTAGCCAGAGAGAAAAATAGAAAGCAATGAGTGTTTTCGTGAAAGACGAAGAGATCTACAGCAGCTCTGCCGAACCACTCCCACAACTGGCCAACTACCTGAAGCCTTTGTGCCAAACTGTGAAGCTGAGGAGAATGTGTGCCCCCTGCGATTTATGTATGCCACCACAGTTGTGCTGTCTGATCTGCTCAAACGTGGAACAGCACAAAATGTTTCAATGGCAGGGACACTGTCTAACAGTTCTAGGAAGATTATGTGTATGTTCTGTAGTGAGACGGGCCATTTTTTTTCGCTATCTTGCCCTTGCACACTGCACCCCAACTTGTAAGTGACGCTTCCTTCTTCACCACCTTTCTCAGAGAAACTTCCCCTAGCAAACTCCCTGAGTTCGTGAAACGGAGAGCGCACATGCAGAATAATGATCCTATCACTTTGTGGTCAAGGTGGCGTTCTGCAACCATGACAGAGTTCAGAGGAGCAGATCTCCCAAATAAACTAACTCTTTGAGACCCCCTATTCTCAGTGGTGTCAGGGCTGCTTCGACTTTTGCTGAACACTCTTGGGGCTAATGAGAGCCCAAAAGGAACCATCAAAAATGTATAGCCTGTGCCTTGATAGTCAAACTTGATGAATTTGAATTGTGAATTTTCTGTGCGCCAGGTAGATGCTTGTGTGAAAATATGCATTCATCAGACGGACTGATGTAAGCCAGTCTTTGGAACAAATAAAGTGAGATAACAGCCTTAATGTCAGCATTTTGATCTTGAACTTTCTGAGGTGCTTGTTGAGGTTCTGCAAGTCCAGAATGAATGGAGAGTGTTTCACCACATGGGGGCAATGGGTGAACTGGTGCCAACACTCCAACAAGAGAACTTCCTTCCTTTGAACATTTTGCCTGAATCACACACCAAGCAGTCAGCTTCCATAGGAGGCCAGTTTCAAAAGCCTCTCCATCTTGCTTGCGTAGGTTGAACTGCTGACGCAGCCCCAACTCCTCCATATTGTGAACGTCCAGCCTAGATAAACCTTTAACAAGCACCCAATGTAAGAATGGTTTGTCCCAGAAATGTCAGCCTTTTCCCGTCATATAAATTCCTTTCTGTGCCCTTGCCTTCTTGCTAAGAGGCCAGTTGATAGAGAGTTTAGCAGGTGCTCTCCTACGCATTTCAATGAGGTCCAATCACCCTGGCATGGGGGAAGGGGACTCATCCATGGCACTGCCAGGTCAAGAAGAAAGATTAGGAGGAGGGATAGCATCCTCTTCGTTTTCCTCCTAATCCTCCTCCAAGAGACGTGCAATCTCCTCCTCTTTATCCCCTGCCAAGAGGTCTGATTCAAAGAGGGGGATGAAGATCAGGACAGATATTATCTCCACGGCAGGTGCTGAAAAACTTGGGTCCCCTTTAGTCGAAATGAGAGCAGTGCGGGCAGCACTCGGGATTAGCGAGCACAACCTGTGCGTCTCTAACTCCCAAACATGCTATGCACAGAGGGTGAGAGTCTTTCAATCATAGACCCGCATGCACATGGGCACACGGGATCTTTCCCTTTCACTGCACTGCTGAATGGGCTTGTAGTCGCCATAACCGAGATGGGAACACCAGGGGATTAATGAGATCACCACAACTTGCCTCTCGATATCTGGTCTTATAGGCAGTTATTCCCATAACTGTCATGATTGGTCTGTCAACTGACAGACCCGGTGTAATTGGTTCAAATGTAGGGCCTTATAATTTACGCGATCACGGAATCGCGGAATTCTCATATTAACGTGGAATCTAGTGTTAACGAAGAATTTCTCGGAATTTTACATATTTGGAATGAAATGCTGTTTTGTGTGGGAGAAGAACGTATGTCTGGGGAAAATGCAGACCGGCGGAAGCAAATCTGGGCGACACAACCCCTCCCGTCATTTCAGCTCCCCCTTCAAAACAATGAAATTCGTCTGCGGAAAAGTTAAGAAACTCAAAGCTAAGCCCTCAGTACTGAGCCGAGCAGTTCCATCGCGGGGAGAACTTGCTGTATTTTGCCTTGTTTTTAATGCACTTAAATGTACTGTATGGAAAATAATGTCTTAAATGAATTTGAGAGAAAATGAGATGCGCGGGACAGCACGTCAGATCTTAGATCTTAAAGTGACAGTAGCACTGATGATGCCTGTCCTTAATGTTCATCAAAGAACAACGGGAACAGAGCTTTAAAGCTACACTATGTAACTTTTCCGTCCACTAGAGGTCGCCTGTTCAAAACAAAGGCGTAGTTTGATGACGCCACGTTTGAGCGCAGAATCTTGGGACATGTGATCTTCACCTCACAGCCGGTGGAAAACAGTCAGGATAGGACTCGGGCAGAAATCATGTTGATGGATGCGATTATTAACATTACTGTAGTCTGAAGCAGAGCAGGAGCAAGTGTTGTGGAGCTGAGCAAGGCCGCAGGAGCGATTGAAGAGCGGGACTGTTATTATGGCATAGTCGCCGGCATGACTTTTATTATGACACGGCCGCCAGCGCCACTTCCTCTTTTCCAGTCATGAGTATATGAGGTAATGCAGCTCTGTTTATCGTATTAGATATATCTGAGTGTGTTGAAAAGTAAGTTATGACGTTCGCTCGGCGGCTGCTATGACACTTGTTCACACTGCAGTGAGAGTAAAGTGTTTCACTGAATAAAACCGGAAACCGAGGGTGACGCAGATATGACGCAATCGACAGGCGACTCCCTCAAACGCATAGCCCACACGTCCCGGTTCCTTGGTTAAAATAGCAATTTTCTCACGATTTACAAATAGTTGAAAACATTTGGGATATTCTAAGTACTCAACTGAACAAAATATATAACACTGGCCTAGTAGTTTCTGGATATTTTACTGCAAAAATCCTACATAGTTCACCTTTAATTAATCTATATTTCACTTATTATTTATGCAGTTAAGAAAGGTGATAACTTTTTTCAATTTCTGTGTAGACTATGTCTGACAGGGAAGGCCATGGGTAAATATAACATTTATTAAAATGGTAAAGATTGTTTTAAGTTCAATTAAATTAAAAGTTGTTATTTTTTAAAGCCTAATAAATGTTGAAATTGGTAGCTTTCAGTTATACTGTAATGTAATGTCATTAATGTTTAATTATATTAATAAATAATTAAAATTATTTTTTAATTTGTTTCCTCATTAATTTGGAGAGTAACTGAAATTATTACAGTATCCAAATATTAAAAACTCCAATGTTTTTTAATTGCAATTAATCATGATTAATTACAGAAGAAATGTTATTATTTAGTTTTTTTTATCAATTCACAGCACTAATATTTTGTTGTGACTTGAAGTACTAAGTGCAGTTTTATGTTGCATCATGCAGTATTTGTCCTGAAAAGTACTTGTAAATGTGATGTTTGTTACCTCAATAAATGTAAGGTCATTCCTATTTTATGTTTTATTAAATTAACATTAAAGGATTAGTTCACTTTTAAATAAACTTTTGCTGATATTTTACTTGCCCCCATGTCATCCAAGATGTCTATGTCTATCTTTCTTTCTGCAGTCGAAAAGAAATTAAGGTTTTGGATGAAAACATTCCAGGGGTTTCCTCCATATAATGGACTTCAATGGGCTCCAAACGGTTCAAGGTCCAAATGACAGTTTCAGTGCAGCTTCAAAGGGCTTTAAACGATACCAAACGATGAATAAGGGTCTTATCTAGCGAAACGATCAGTTTCTGCGAGAAACCGAGCAGTATTTATGCTCTTATTTTACCTCTTTTCAGACGAGCGTGATCATCTCTGAGCTCCGCCATTACTTCTGCCAAGTGAGGTCAAATACGATCGTGGTCATAGATATATCGATCGTAGATCCTTCATTCTACTGATCCGTGCAGGTGCTAATGAGGCATCTACGTATACATCTATGACCACGATTGTATTTGACCTCACTTAGTGGAAGTTATGGCTGAGCTCAGAGATGATCACGTTCGTCGAAAAAGAGGTAAAATAATGGCATAAATACTGCTCGGTTTCTCGCAGAAACTGATCGTTTCGCTAGATAAGACCCTTATTCATCGTTTGGTATCGTTTAAAGCCCTTTGAAACTGCACTGAAACTGTCATTTGGACCTTGAACCATTTGGAGCCCATTGAAGTCCATTATATGGAAAAAATCCTGGAATGTTTTCATCCAAAACCTTAAAGGTCCCGTTTTTCGTGTTTTTTTGAAGCTTTGATTGTGTTTACAGTGTGCAATATAACATGTGTTCATGTTTCGCGTGTAAAAAAACACAGTATTTTTCACACAATTTACTTATCTGTATACTGCTGTTTTCACTGTCCTCAAAACGGCTTGAAAGATTTCCCTGTTCTATGAAGTCCCTCCTTCAGAAACACGTAACGAGTTCTGATTGTCCCAGCGCTTCCCGTGTTGTGATTCGACAGAAGCATAGCGTACGCAGAGCGCACGTTACCGGAAAGGTCACGCCTCTCACCATAACGGGGATGCATGCGCTCAATGATCTCTAAGTACAGCGTCCCTGGGAAAGCCAAACAAAGGTGACTTGACTCCGGGATGAAAATAACAGCGTCTCGACGACATGGCAACAAACAAACTATACGAACGCAACACTTCCTATTCTCCACGCGGGAGCAACAAGACCACGCCCCCTTTTTCGCGTGTTCTTGTGGGCGGAGGTTAGTCGACATACTGCTCTACTGACGTAATTAAAGCAGGAAATACCAGGATGTAGTCCTAACCAGCCGTTCGCTGTAGGCTTTGAAAGGGAACTTCTGTTAAATAAAATATCTCGCTTGGCATTGAACTTTGAGCTTTATAATTTTACAGGTATTATAAATGCTCTAACAGCAACATTACACACTAACTAAAGTTTGAAAAATGGGATCACGAAGAACAGGACCTTTAATTTCTTTTCGACTGCAGAAAGAAAGACATGGACACCTTGGATGACATGGGGGTGAGTAAATTATCAGCAAAAGTTTATTTAAAAGTGAACTAATCCTTTAAAAGCCCACACTTTTTACGACTAAAATAACAGGTGGGGGTAAAAAAAAAAACGGAATTCCCAAAAATTAACGAAAAAAACTGAATTTTGGAAAAAAATTAAAACTGATTTTATATGGCCCTACAAATGTTTGAAAGAGAACACAAAGGTTTACACAACACCTTACAAAAAAAAAAAAAAAAACGTGTCCAGGTCATATTTCACAGCAAAATATAATTATTTAAATTACATTTTGCATAAAGGAAATGCAGCCTCCCAAATATAATCTTTTTTCTTTTGATTTTGGGGTAAAACATGTCTGGCATTTTCTTGATAGGCTCCTTGAGATTCAGCTCATTTACTCAATCTCACTGCGCTTCGCACAACAAGAATAGTTAAGATTCACATTCATGTATCTTTTAGTGTAATCCTATTAAACTTTTGTACAACAAATAAAATAACTTTTAAATGCAAAATACTGTTTGAGTTTCAGAAACGCAGAACCAGTTGCTGTCCGTGTGTCGAGCTGTCTCATTCCACAGAGTAACACAAATGCCCTCCTGTTCACAATCAAATACCCAGAATCCTGCACAGTACAATCAGAGGCCACATTTCCACAGAAATGTTATGACCAAAAATAAATGAACTTACCCATTGTTTCGATCATCTTGCGCTTTGTTCCTCTTTCTAATGCCTTCCCTCATTACCTGGGTATCACGTTATGCCTGAAATCAACAAATTCACATTTAGCTCCAAATGCACCTCACTTAGTACAGCCTCTATTAATTTATTTGCAAATACAGTAAAACTGCAATTCATACATACAATGACTTGAATGCACCTGTTCTATAATGAACATGAATCATTAACCCTATAAAGTAAGGGTCTTCAACTGGGGGTCCGCCAATTAATGTTTGATCACAAATATTTTTTTGTTAAAAAAAATAAAACATGGGTGAAAACATTACAAAGTCAAATTTAAATATAAGCACCCTGAAACGAAAGCAAGAGCGCACTCATATGATACTGTAATAATAGAACATTGGCAAAACAGATTTGGCAAACACTCCATTGTGTTTTTGAGTTTAGTTCAGTGATGAGTTCTGCATGCGCTTGCGAATTCTCTCATTAACAAACAAAGACACAATGTAAGTAAGAAATTCATTTTGCAGTGTGTATTGACAAGTAACTTTACTGGTTTTAATGGAACGTTGTGAGATCACAAACTGAGGGGAGTGACAGCTTTTTAGTGATTGTAAAGTGAGCACTTTTGTGCTTTTGAGGCTATATAGCTACTAATCCATTGAATAAAAGTATTTTTTTCATGCTGCTAACAGGAATGACAGCCAACTACACGCTGCAACGTTTTGGAAGTGACATCTACATATAAATTCAGGATTCACTCTCAAAATTGCGATTGACAGTGATAACTAGCATGGGACAAAAATATGGCATGTCAAAATAGATCCACATAATGTAGGCTAAATGCAGATTGATAGATTAGAAAAAATAATATATATAGTATATAAAGTATATTTTTAAATTCCATTCAAATTATTTGTAAAAGTAATGACTTGTAAATAATCTTAAATGTCTCACTGTACATTGCTATTCTTGTTATGGTGAAGCCGTTGCTTACACATTACATCTGCACTTCTCACTAATTTCAGATACTTAGTGAGTTGATTCTTAATTGTCCATCTGACAAGTAAAATTAAAATGTGAATATTTAATAATCTTGTAGCTAAAGTTTGGGTAAATGTTGAATTAACCATCTGATTGGTAAAATAAAAATGTATGACTAAATCCATTTAAATAATTTACAACAAATGCAAACAACTAATGAATTGTGCATTATTTTTATCGCAACATGTTTATTATAATGCATAAATCTCAATTTTAACAATGAAAAGTAATATACAATAATGTGCATAGTTCTGATCTACTGTCAGTGTCGTAACACAATACTTATTCTTAATCATAAGATAGTTAGTTTCCCTATTCTGATGTATATCCGAGTAAAACGGCCTCTGAAGTGAAAAAAAAATGTAGGGTGGGGCTTGATTTCTCCAGGGGACCCAGAGTGCGTTCCATTCGACAGGGTCCCTACGCACTGTTCACTGCTCCCTACTCCCTGAGCATGGTATATCAGTTGAAGTGGACTTCGCTGACAATTATCACTCATTTGGAACGCCCTGCAACGTCATCAAAGAAAGGCAAAGACGGGGTCGCGCAGATTATGATATAACATAAATGAATATTGTAATTTACTTTACTTTCAAATTTAGAAAAAATAGAATAAGTATATACATTTACAATGACCGTTGGGTGATTTTCACTCTTCACTTCCTGTGAAATGATATATCGATGTTCCCTTCTTCCCTACGCCGTTCGCAGTACCCTTCGAACTGAACATGTTCGCTCCCTTTGGATTGGAATCTCACTTGAGATGGCGGAATACCCTCTGAAGTCCACTTCGCAGTCCACTTACGGTCGAATGGAACGCACCCCCACTGTCCTGCAAAGTTTGATTCCCACCTGCTTCAGCACACCTGCCTGTGTAATTTCAACAAGTGACCCAGCAGAGCTTGATTAGCTTAACCTGTCTTTAATTAGGGTTGGGGCTAAACTCTGCAGGACAGTGGGTCCCCCATGAGCAGGGTTGAAGATCTTGAATAAACACTGTAATATTACGGTCTTAAAAAATAAGAATAAGAATATGTAGCTCTGTTTGACATATTTTGCATCCCTGCTCCATGTCTCTATCGCCTAAGGGGGCGTGGCCCTGAAAAACATTGAAGACCCCTTCTATAAAGTCTACTGCATCATATTTGATACATGAATGTCTAAGACATCTAAATTATCGACATGATCAAAACTTTGCTGAAAAACCTGTTGCACACAATCGACTAGATGCTTTCTGTCGCCTGATTGATAGTTCATACATTTTAGCAAGTAAAATGCCTTTTAGAATAACTGTAACATTTCTTTTTTTCTTCTGAAATCTTTACTGATTTGTATGAAGTAAATGTAAGAATACCTTGCATATTGTTAGTAATATTTCAAGATAAACCTTTAATCGAGTGATGAACTTGATTATCCATACACCATTTTTTTTGAAAACATAAAGTATCAAATATGATCCATCGTTACAAGCTATTTCATCTTACTTTTTGTCCATATGGGTTACACACATATACAGTATATCAGCACAGGCACCAAATGTACATATTTTTGCTCAATTTGGGCCTCTGATTAAAATTGAGGTGTTTGCTCCTCAAGTTTGAGCTCTATATTCTCATTATATCATACTATATGAGCCATAAAAGCATGATGTATCAAATATGATAAAACACATATGCACACTTTTTTATTTTCTTTTGTATTTCGTCTAAAGGTTTATTAAACTATTCCATTTCAGAAAATTAGATTTTTCTTATTATTATTTCATATGTCAGGCTTAACAGGATTAAAAGAATTGAATTCTCAAAAAGAAAATCTTAATGCAAACAGAATTAGTTCTCACTGAACATGAACACAGTCCACCAGTTCGTATAGAAACTGCATATCACAGCACTAGTTTTAAATCTCAGAGAGGTCAGGTGACTTGTGGGCAGACATGCTTTTATCCGACCACCTTGTGGTTCCCATGACGATGGGACACAGAGGCTGGGTCTGGTTTCCTTAGAGACGCATGTAAGCGACAGGACTAGAGTGAATAGCTGCATTGTGGGTATAAGCACACACTAATGTGAGTTTTTATCATCACTGGCTACAGTGGGAGGTAGACAAGATTTACAGAAGAACCAGTGCTGAGGTAAAACAGTCCAGCATAAGTTATTTCCCATCGGCAGACCTTAAGTGGTTGGCCAGATAAGGAATACTTGCCCTATCAGCAGTCTGGACAGTGTTTGTAGCATTTTTTGTTGACAGGGCACTGCTATCTAGATGCTTGGCTGTTTCTGATATGGTAGTAAACACTTTTACATTGTTACAAAAGATTTATATTTCAAATAAATGCTGTTCTTTAGAAACATGAAAAAGGTTTCCACAAAAATATGAAGCAGGAGAAATGTTTTCAACGTTGATAATAAGAAGAAATGTTTCTTGAGCAGCAAATCAGCATATAATGATTTCTGAAGCATCATGTGACACTGAAGACTGGAGTAAAGATCACATGAATAAATCACATTTTACAATATTCAAACATAAAACCATCAAAACTCAATAGACATTTAGAAACCAAAACCACTGCATTAGCATAGCAGTAACACTCAATACTATCCACCCTCTAAACATTAGCCTCGCTGCTGTCTTCGTATGGACTAATGCTCTTACGTGAGGATTAATGTCTTTCTGTGACGCTTAAAAACAGTTCAAATTAACGGTGACGGCAACACCTACAAGAAGAAGCTGAAGGAGATAAAGTCTTTCCCTCCTACACATAGTCCCATGACAGCTAAGAGTAAGGCAACATGCAGCCAGGACCAATACAAACAGCCGTTTCAAACGCTAAATTAGTGAAAAGTAGTATCTAATACACTGCAATTATAGAGTGATAAAGTAATGAATGAGATATCACTATTTGGAGTTACACAGATGTAGTTGGCATGTTATCTGCATATCAAAGACACCATGTTCCCACAGCAGCTGTTTGAAACATTTTGGTTGCTGGCCTCGCAAATAAAGACATTCGAAAAAAAATTGAAAAAAAGTCATTTTGGGTGTTGTTGTTTTTTTTCTGGCCCTGGACTTGTAAGTGAACTCCCTTAAAACACACATTGTTAACACTTTATTTGACCTTGTAATTTACTACAGTTAGTAGGCCTACATGTAACATGCAATTAACCCTAAACCAAACCCTAATCCTAACCCTAATGTTAGGCTATAGTACATGTCCTTAATTAATAGGTAGGCCTAATTACAAAAAAGACACCTTACTAGTTATGTTTGTCTACTATGCTGACCCAACACATGCCATTTTTACTACATCTAAAATAATTTTATTTGAGGTAAATGTACATTTAGGAAAGAAATTAGAATAAGATGGCTGGCTTTGTCTTACTGAAACTAATTTAATTACTAGTAATTTATGTCTAATTACATATGATGAAATACTAATTTAAATTGTTTTGGATAATTCAATAAAGTTGCAGCTTGATTGTTTATGACACTAACCAAAAATGCTCACAAGTTATTATCTTCATGTTTTATATTTCACTTTTGTTAGTCACTGAAACCGTGGTCTCCATGGTAACCACGTAGGCTACACCAAATTTAGGGGCAAATTGTTGCTGGTCATGGAAATGATGTCACAATGTAGGGACAGGGGTAGCCTAGTTTGTGTAAAAATATATCAGTAGTTAAGTAAGTGACATGCTTTGTTCATTTTGCTTAACAAATAAAAGTGGCTTTTGAAAATAATAGCTGCATTGTGCCTCTCATATAACAAAAATCCACCCCTAGCTGATACATAAATTGCTTGCTTTGGGACATTGCAGTATGTCCCGTTACTCGCAGATCGCGCTGATCTCTTTGTGTCCACAGGCCTGTCGGGAATCAAATCCGCTTTTCGTACAGAGCACCAATGAAGCAACAGGCTGATGGCGTGGCGAACGACGAGAAAAGTTTACAAAACAGAGCAAACGAAGTACGGTAAACGGCATTAAGACAACGATACACGGGCGCGTTTATAAAAGAATAGATGCGCGCGAGACATTGTTTCATTCCAACAAAAGCGCGTTAGTTACAATTTATCCCCAACAGTAACACGATCACATCAAAGACAGCGGTGGCATTCACAACCATTCACGGAGAAAAATGAGTTTGAAAGAGCATAACTTACATGAGCAGCGGTATCTCGCTATGGGACGGAGTCTGTCCGGTTGTGTTGTGTTAAAGATGGGCGCTGTGTTTGAAACTGGAGCCGCCCCGCGCGCGCGCGCGCACGCACGCACGCACACACACACACACACACACACACACACACAGTCCTGCGCCGCTCAGTGGCTGCCAAGACCACTGACCCCCTGTACCCCTCACAAACATCTGAAGAAAACTGCACTGGAGTAGGTAGTATGAAAGTTTCGACTTTTTTTCTCCTCGCAAGTGCGTGCTTATCTCACATTTAGGACATTCTGAGGGGAGAAAGTCAGAATTGTGAGATATAAACTCAGCTGAGAGACACAAAGTCAGAATTGCGAGGGGACCCTTACGAAAAAGAAGTGTAGACTTCAAGTTCATTTTATGAAGTAGGGCTTGGGCTTACACTTCACTTGTAAAGTTGAAGTAGGCCTAGATATATTTTTAAGTAGCCTACTAGTAGGCGAAGTAGGCCTACTAATATCAATTTAGTCTATTCCAATACTGATTGGGACTAAATTGGCCACTTTTTAGTGTAGGCATTTAAAAATATAGCCTACATTTAAGTGTAGCTCTACTATAAGTGTAACAGTTGTAAACTTTTAGTGCAAAACTAGTTCACAGCTACATTTCTCATTTGTACTGCATCTGTGCTACAAGCAAACTTTTAAACTAGTAGTTTACCATTTTAAAACTTGTAAAAAAAATTACACTTTGAAGTGTACTCTCATTATACCGTTTTCTTTAAGTGAACATAACATCATTATTAAAAGTTTACTATTTTTATATTATTTTTGCACTTTAAGTATACTATTTATGTATACATTTTAAAAAGCAACATTTAAAACACAAAGCTGAGAAAATAATTTTTTTTGTCAAAGACTTTGTCCGGATGGATTCAGAATGATGATTAAAAGAGTCCATCAACACCACCAAAGCTTCACAGTCGTTTGCCATTCCAAACACAGATTCCATATTTCAGTGTTCTTGAGTTGTATTTAGCAGATGCTGGCAAATATACTAGGTCATCCAGGCATTACATGCATAAAGACAATGTGCATACTACGCACAGTATACATGCTAGATACTGCAGAAATAGTAAGAGTAGTATGATAGTATGCCATTTTGAACACAGCACTTCTTCACCTGTGTTTTGATCTGGAGATTATGTACTAAAAGATGCGTAATATGCACCCCCCCCCCCCCCCCTGGTTTCTTTATAAATCAATGAAAGTTTATAAGACTGTATTTAAAACTATGTGAAAAAAAGTAAAAACTAAGGCTACTCAATCAAAAGTACAAGTAAAGAGGCCAAATATACTTAGACGTTTCTGTCAGTATATGTGACTTACTTAAGTGCAATTTTAGTATGTTTCTGAGAAGTACATAAAAATGACACTGAAAGTATACGTTCTCAGTTTTAGTTTAAAAGAAGTATAGTTATAGCAATATTAGTTGAATAAACTTCTTTTTCACAAGGGGGGAAAAGTCAGAATTGAAATAAAATTCGTAATATTTTTTATTTTGTGACGGAAACAGTATGGATAACCTACAAACAGTTGGTTCAGGAATATTATTACCAGTAGTCAATAAATATATTCCAAATTGTGAAACCGGTTCTAGTTGTCACATGGGAAAGTTCTCATGCAGCTTTGCACTCAAAATATTAACAGGAAAAGCCTACAATGCTTTCACATTCCTGCAGGCATACCTGTTGCTCTCTCCTCTCCTTCTCCTCTTCAATTTGACTCAGGTCAACAAAAGTTCACTTTACCATTATATGTCATACATAGGCCTCAGTGCAGTGGCGGCTGGTCAATAAATGCCGCCCCCATCAAAATTCCAGAAATATACATGTATACAGAAATGATATAAAAATGAAATAAAAATAAAATAGTTTACTCATACGACGTGCCGGCTGTTAGTAAGAGCCTCAGCATTTAATAAAAACTGGCTTTGATCGGTTAACTAATATGTTCTTGAATATGTTTCATGCGGTTTCATGTGCGAGGGACGCCGGACAAATGGATGTCTATCTGAGTCCAAAAATATACGGGCAGCATGTGACCTGAAGCTGGTCTCTAATTGGATTTTAAAGATCCTCCTCCGGACGCAGATCGCTGCGTCCCTGGCGAATCAGAATTGGATGCGCGTTATTTTATCCAATCTGATTGGTTCTCGACACCTGTCATTCAACTTTCCGCTCTTGGCCACTAAAGCGAAAGTGCGCGGGCGACACAGTCACTCCGACTCCGCCAAAACCTTGTTATGATCAGAGGTTAAATTGGGCCGGAGCGCACCGGAGCGCAGCTCCGCCTCCTCGGGTCCACAACACCCCCTGCAGGAGCTCAGCTCCGTCTCCTTCAGCACGAAATATTGTTATTAGACTTTAATTATTGATAGTCTCCTGGCAAATACAGGCTACATGGAATTATCAGACGTCATAATTAATTAATCACTGCGTTCTATTGTTCAGCACCGAGCCCACAGCCATCAGGTAAAAGCATCACAATTCGAACAGTGAGTTACCATGGAAATCCGCGAACGGCTAGAGCAGCGGTCGGGAACCTGTGGCTCGCCAGGTCTCTCACACTTTACCAACATATCTAACATAACCAACATTACTAACATGATCGATAAAAAGATTAGACACACACATCAACTGAGATCTGTTATCTGCAGAAAAAATCTGCCAATTACAATTCCCTTGTTGTACAGCCTACCGAGGTTAATGACAAGTTTATGATAATAATATTCAAGTTGTGCGTTCAGTGCTGTTCGCGAGTGTCACGATAAAATAAATAATGAAAGCATGATAAGTCACGAAAGACAACTGAATTTCTGACAGGATGCTGTGCGCGCACTCCGAGCGCAACACGGACAAACGGACAAGCATATACTAGCCTTTGTCTTCAGTTGCGTGCCTAAACGGCCAAATAAACACAGAAATATGTCAAAATGCCAAGTCGAGTATTCACATAAACATAGTAGATGTAAGCGCTGTGGGCGTTCACACACACGAAGAGGATTTATACTCATCAGTTGGTCAAACTCACAGTGTAAGCCCTGCACAATTAATTCCATTTTGCAACTTATTTATTGTTTGCTGCATAATTGTTTGTTTTTAGTTATGGACCTAATAGTTACTACTGTTGACATTCTATTGAAAAAAAAAAAGCTTTTTAATAATAATTTTATATTATTTTTTACTGTGGCTCTTTTGGAAAAATGCATTTACCAAAAATGAAAAAAATGGCTCTTTGGTCAAAAAAAGTTCCCAACACTTTTCAGGGACACAGACGAAAATGAAAAGACTACAGTCAAAGCTCATCTTTAGGGGGGTATTGTCAAATAATCTACTGCCCACTGACATGGTTTTGAAAGCTTTTTATTATACATTTTTTTGGCCTTTAAACTTATTAAAAATGCACATATGTAGATCAGAGAAATACAAATTTTCTCAAACCCCCCTAACTACCTAAAATTTGGGACCTCTCTGATTTAAAAAACCCTGCCTATGGCCCTAAGTGAACTGTAAAGTATTTATCTTTGTTTGAATAACTACTCAACCCTACCTTACACATTAATACTGGAAAAAGAGCCCCTTTGGTGTAAAAACACATTAAGTCTTTTTCCCGTGCGATTTTGAATGACCATTCACCGTAAATAAGGGCTTCCCCTCCCTACAAAAGCCAATTTAGCCACTGGTTATGATGATCACTTTCGTAGAGATGGCAGCAGTTAAACCATATTCTTTCACAAGGTGTTCGTTGGAAGATTCCGAACCGGACCAACGCGATTTACAAATCCAGCAGCAGGCCTGTGACAGAGGATGAAGCTACACTATCGGAGCTTCACGCGCTTGTTATGAGAAACGTAGGTGGCTGGCTGGATGTGTTGTTAGCAATGCCCTTTATTGCTTTCCCTGTCTTTTATTTCAAAGTGTCGGTACTGAAGTTTTGTGGATAACAACGGGGGTAAGAGACCTCAAATATCTGACTGAACAATGCAAACGTCATGACACTACTGAGATGACTGACTTTAATCAGAGAGTCATTGAGAAATTTGCTGGCCAGAAAGAAAGGAGAGCAACATTTATGTTCAAATAGTCAACATGCTAGTCTGTTGTTGCTGTTTTTTGTTTTTGTTTTTCCTTTCCTCATTCAATTATATGTGGGAAATGAATGTGTAAAAAGATAAAAGTGAAGACACTGTCTATGTGGCCAAGAGAGCAGGGACAAGCCAAGATTAGACAGGACAACGGTCAGAGGAGACAAATTGAGTTGTGGTGTGAGTTAAACCAGTGGAAAACAGGGCGGCTGTCTTGGTGAGAGACCATTACTAGCTTATAGATATACGTAGCTAACGATATGTAACACTGTGCTTAGATCACAATACTGTACAGATTATTATCAGGCAATAGCAGTTTTATTGGTCATCTTAATAATAAGCTTTGATCAGACATATGTCACACTGGTACATCCGTCCACACACTAATGTTATGTGATATAAAGTTAGTGGTTTCTCATCACGACTGATTTGGTAGTTAGCAAATGTTTAAAAAACAAGACTTACAGAACACAGTTCACGTTTTCTTTGAGCTGCATCTCTGACGGATCCGTGACCATCACGTCTCCCACCGGCGGCCGAACCACAGACAGTATAGTGTTATTGTTGTATGTGTTTCATGTTATCCTTTATTCATTAATTCTGTGTTATGAGTTTATTTCCTGAAGATTCACCGATAGTGTGAGGATGTATATGACGCCATGAGTATGTAGTTGAGTGAACTTGAATGTACATACATGGCATGAATAAAATTGGAGTATTTACATTACCAGCACATAATTCAAAACTGTCTTGAAAAGTGTGAGACTGTATGCATTTGTGTTAATGTACATAATTTGTATTAATCAATGTTGAAATTGATTAACATAAAACAATGGTGAAGAAGCATTGTGTGTGGATGTTTATTCATTTAATATCATCCTTTACAAGAGTAGGGGAGACCTAGTAGGGGGCACAACCTATCGCGGAGTTAGTTGTAACACACATGGTTTAACACTTTTCACACATGCCAGGATGACGAAACGTAGTTTATTTACTACTTGCCATATCAACATTATTTAGAGAATTTTTTTTGCGTTAAAATTAAAAATTCTTTGAAAGATATCACTGAACATTTATTTAACCATAGCAAAAGTAAATTTTTTAAAAATGTTCATCTCTGTACATCTCTTTATTTGTTTATTTAAAATAAGACAAATCTGATATTATTTTAATCTTATATCTGTTATTTAACAGTTGATATAGTTCTTAATGCTGATTTAACCAGCAGAAGACATGATCCGGGTTTAAATCCCAGTTGTGCAGGTGGGGTGTGTTGTAACACTGCGTTACAATAAGCCCCTATTAGAACTACGCTATTATATTCTATACTTTTACGAATTATATTGAGAAACCATGAGAAAAAGGTGAATACAGACTGAGAGTCTGTAAGGAAGAGGCTGAAGCCGTGTTTGAATCCATGTGCAGAAGTTTAGAAACATAAAACCAGGCAATGAGTCAAAACCACAGTAAAAGTCCAATAGGCAAACAGACCAAGAGATAATCCAGAAGGCAGGAGTCAAGAGGCAGGCAAGATGGTCAAACACAATAAACAGTCCAAATAGGCAATCAAGTCCAAAGGGAATTCCAGAAACAGTGATCAAGGTAAACAGGCAAATGGTCAAACACTATGTCAGGGCAAATATAGGACCCAAGAGCAGTGGCGGGATTAACACAGACTTTATTGGCAGAAAAGGAACCAAGACAGTCAGCCGTGCAGTAGACGCTGAACTGGAAACAAACGTAGAAAGTCAATAACAGGTCGGTGTGAAGTCCGGGCTCCGTGGAGGGCAGACTGGTAGTGCTTCAAACTCCCTTGATCGCCCCACAACGAACTGCTGGTAACAGCGAGGCCAGCGGCCACGAGCAGCGAGACGGCTGGGCAGAAAACAGATATGACGAGCTGCACGTGACAGGGCACGACAGAACAGGACACCGCTAACTCTTCTAACAAGTTTGAGGAGTAAACAGCAAAGGTACATGTAGCTATTAAGAGCAATCATCCGACAAGGAGCGGAACGAACAGAGGGGTGAAATTAGGGCTGGGCGATATATCGCATGACATTGTTAGGCGCATCTCGTCAGTAAAGCCGGTTCCTTGATTAGTAGTAAATCGCCATCACCTGCTTTCAGAGAGAGCGGCATTTACTACACAGAGCCGTAGTTCACTGACAAGCTGAGCCATATCGCATTAATTATCGCAGGCGATACGTCCGTGATAATTAATGCGATATGGCTCAGCTTGTCAGTGAACTACGGCTCCTTCCTTAGGGACAAATGTCCAACAGCTTACGAACCCTATAAACAGGGGAACCCTCGACAAGAACAGGCGTGGGGTTGGGGCGGGAGGGAGCGCGAATAACAGGCTTAATACTTGAAACGTGAAACATGGGAGGAACTAGTCGTAAATACTTGTGTAATCTAAGACGTACTGCTGCGGGACTAAGCACTTTGACAATAGAAAAAGGACCAATGAAACGAGGCGCCAATTTGCGGGAGGTGTGTTGAAGGGGCAAGTTTAGAGTGGAAAGCCACACTTTCTGGCCGCAGACATACCTGGTAGCTTTAGTACGTCGCCGATTGGCAGTGCATCGCATGCGCTCACAATTTCGAAGGAGCGTGGCTCTCACCCTTCCCCAGGTTTGTTTACATCGCCGAATAAACGCTTGTGCCGAGGGGGCGGAGCTAGTAGATTCTTGGGACGAGAACAAGGGATGTTGGTAACCCAGACAACACTGAAAAGGCGACAATCCTGTGGAGGATGATGGTAATGAATTATGGGCGTATTCAGTCCATGGAAGAAATTCGCACCAAGCGGAGGGGTTTTAAAACGCTAAGCTGCGCAGTAAGCGACCAAGAATCTGGTTGGCTCGTTCAGCTTGCCCATTAGTCTGAGGGTGGAATCCTGAGGACAGACTGGCGGAGGCTCCAATCTGCTGACAGAATTCCCTCCAAAACTGAGAGGCTAACTGAGGACCTCTGTCCGAAATGACATCCGTGGGTAGACCGTGCAATTTGAAAACATTGTTGCAAACCACCTGCGCAGTCTCCTTAGCGGAAGGGAGCTTAGGAAGGGGGGCAAAATGGACAGCCTTAGAAAAGCGGTCGACGATCGTAAGTATTACTGTGTTCCCCATGGACGAAGGGAGTCCCGTCACAAAATCTAAAGCAATGTGAGACCAAGGACGAGATGGAATGGGAAGGGGTCTAAGCAGACCAGAGGGAGGAGAACTACTCGACTTAGTCTGAGCGCAGACAGGACAGGATGCAACAAAACGACAGATATCATGCACTCTTGAGGGCCACAAAGACCTCTGATTGATTGCCGCCAAAGTACCCCTAGCCCCCAGGTGAACAGTCAATCTAGAGGAATGGCCCCAACGGAGTACTGCTTGGCGAGTGGAATTTGGAACAAACAATCTTCCCTCGGGGCAACGGTGAGGAACAGCGACACCAGCGAGTGCTCTCTTAACCACTAATTAAATTCCCCAGACGGCGGCTCCGACCACACAGGTGCTAGGCAACACTCTCTCTGTGGAGGAAGTGGGCCCTGAAGAAGTAAACTGTCGAGAGAGAGCATCTGCTTTTAAATTCTTAGCCCCAGGCCGATAAGAAATAAAAAAAGTGAAACGAAGGAAAAAAAGAGCCCAATGAGCCTGCCGGGCAAAGTGTTTGGCAGACCGAATGTACTCAAGGTTTCTGTGATCAGTCCATACAACAAAAGGAACTGTGGTGCCCTCCAACCATTGAAGCCACGCGCCTAAGGCTAGATGAATGGCCAGTAACTCACGGTTTCCTATATCGTTATTGTGTTCTGAAGGCGAGTGTCAGGGTGAAAAAAAACGTGCACGGATGCAGTCTCATCTAGCGCAGAGCGCCGGCGACAACACCGCTCCAACGCTGACATCAGAAGCATCGACATCCACAATAAATTGTCTCTTAACGTCAGGCATGATCGAGATAGGCGCGGTGGTAAATAATGTCTTGAGACGATCAAACGCAACCTGAGCCGCTTCTGACCAGGAAAAACGTAATTTGGATGAGGTAAGCGCGGAGAAGGGTGCGGCCACTAGACTAAAATTACGGATAAAGAGCCGATAGAAATTAGCGAACCCCCAAAACCATTGGAGCGAGACACAAGACTCAGGGACGGGCCATTCAGTGACGTTCTTTACCTTGGAGAATGGCCCGGGAACGACTGAACACCGCTCGCAGATCGTGGTACTCATCTGGCAATCCAGACAAATCACCAGGCTCCTCCTGAAACACAGAAACAGGAGGAACAGCAGATACTGAACACTTAACATGACTAGAAAAATTCCAAGACAGAATGGTTCCCTTTACCCAGTCAATCTGAGGATAATGTTGCGTTAACCAGGGGTGGCCCAACACAACAGGTGAACAAAAAACAAAAAAATAAATAGTTGATGGTTGCCCGAGTTGATGAGACTCACCGGGATGGTGGTTTGGGCTATCGTGGAGAGCAACCGGCCGTTCAAGGCAAAGACTGTGATGGGGTCCTTTAAGTTAATGAGGGGAATACCCCGTTCTTGCGCCCATCTCTCGTCGATGAAGCAACTCTCGGCCCCAGAGTCGATGAGCGCGGACCAGGAGACCGTAGTGACAACAGTGAAACCACAAACACCACCTTGGCCCGCTCCACGGCATAAGTAGAAGGCTGGAGCGAGAAAACCACTTGCACTGGGTGAGGAACGCTCGGCACTCAGTGGGCTCACCCGCATAACAAGGAGGGTTATTCACCCTGGGTTCAAGAGATGAGTGGGTACCTTGCGGTGTCGGCTGGACCTGATGGAGATGAAGGACCCTTGTGGATAAATCCGTCACCTGGGCCGCCAGACTACCGATAGCCGACAGCCTGTCTAGCTGCGGACAACTCCTCCTCGTGTCTGCCGAGCATGGCCCCCTGAAGCTCGACTGCCGTACGGAAAGGCCCTTCCTCCGCTGGGTCCATAATTTGGTCGGATGATTCTGTCAGGGCAAATAGAGGACCCAAGAGCGGTGGCGGTAACCAAGGCAGTCAGCTGTGCAGTAGACGCTGAATTGGAGACAAACCTAGAAAGTCAATAACAGGTCAGTGCGAAGTCCGGGCTCCGTGGAGGGCAGACCCCACAGCGAACTGCTGGTAACAGCGAGGCCAGCGGCCACGAGCAGCGAGAACGGCTGGGCAGAAAACAGATATGACGAGATGCACGGGACAGGGCACGACAGGACAGGACACATCTAACTCTTCTAACAAGCTTGAGGAGTAAACAGCAAAGGTACATGTAGCTATTAAGAGCACTCATCCGACAAGGAGCGGAACGAACAGAGAGGTGAAATAGTAGAGAGAATCAGGGTAGAGAGGGAAGAGAGAGAGAGAGAGAAAAGGGAAAAGTAAGAAAGGAGCAAACCCAACTCATGACACACTATGCAAACAGACAATGGGTAGAACGCTCGGTAAGGCAGTAGAACTGGCAATACTTTGCACGGTCTGTTTGGTCATGCCATGCTTAAAATGGCTGCCAAACCGGAAGTGACTGCAGAGTGAGCAGGGCAAATGGCACACAGTCAGAATTCAGGCGAGGGCTCCCTCTGCTGGTGTGGCATTACAGAGTCAATGTTCAGAAATGCTTAATTATAATTTTTTTAAACTCTGCTACGTATTGTTGTCAAACTAAAAAATTTGTTTATTTTTAATTATTAAAAAATGCCATTAGTTTATTTGAAAAAGTTAATAATTGTATTTTATTGAAAAAATAGTTTAGTTTGTCTTGGATATTTTTTTTAAATTATTATATCAGATAACATTTTAAGCTGTCATTTGGTCATGTTACAGTGTGCCCCTCACATGTTACAATGTACCCCACCTAAGGGGCACGTTGTCACATTTCACTTCCATTTTTCGGGGTAAATCAAGAAATACGTATATTGTATTAATGAAACAAAACCACATAATTGTACTAGACATGTGTGAAAGTAATGTGGGAAAAAATAAATACTCTAAACCACAAGTGGATTTACACAAATTGAGAAAGTCAAAAAGCGTAAGGTTGTGCCCCGCTTTCCCCTAATACAATGTTGAACTCCATCACATTGCCGGGATGATAATCCTCCAGTCTAAAGTGAACGCTACACACCACTGCGTTTTTTTCCGAAGCAGATGCAGAAGTGAAGTCCCATCTCTTCACCTGTGCTAAATGCCACCCAGGCACAGAAGATATAGCACCATTCTTTTTCTTGTTAGGAAACCTGTGGACTCAATGTCCTGAAAGGCTGGAGTTTGTGCAACCACCACAAACACAATCATTTACCATGGCAATGATCAATTGAAATACAAAAACTACCGAAAGCAAACTTACTCCTACTGAATACCAACCTACTCTGCAATGAGCCAACACAGAGCCTGGCTGCAAGCAGGGCGGGCGAGAGCCGTCAGAGAATGACGCGAGGCCGGTGGCGTGATTGCAAATGAGCATCACCTGTGCGTCACACCGGTCTAGTATCTCTCATGGAGGAGCTACAGAAGTATAAAAGGAGGAGCGATGACAATGAAGGACGAGAGAGGAACAGGCCTGGACTTTGTTTTGTCTTAGTTTATTATGTGTGAGGGGCTGCCTGCTTTACTTACAGTTTGTGTTTATTCATTTATTAAAGTGTTGAACATTCGCCAGTTCCTTCTTCCCGCAACAACATACCGTATTATGCTGTCGGAGAGCCCTTGCTGCTGAGGTGGATCGCGGTGCTGAGGAGGTAGCATGGAAGAGTGAAGACCACGAGTGGCTGTCCAAGGCGGTGGTGCTAGAGCAATGGAAGACCCGGTGGGATGGAGAGCTCGCTGCCGTGCTCCTGGGTCGAGGTGGGGTAGCTGCTGTCCGAGAGGAAGCGGAGTCGCTGTCGTTCGCCATGGGCCAAAACCTGCTGCCGTCCGCCATGATGGGGAGGAGCAGGGAAGTTTGTAGGTTCTCCATACTGTTTCTGTCACAGAAAAAAAAGTATTGCGACTTTTTATCTAAAATTGACGTTTCCCCCCTTATGAAAAAGATTTTTTTTTAAGTGTGCTATTAGTATACTCACTGCCGGCTGCCCTCAGCTGGAGGAGCCATCGCCGGCTGCCAGGGGGCGGAGGAGGATCAAGCCGTCCACTGAGGAGCGTTTTTTTCTCGCCTCTCTGGTCTCTGTCTCTCCTTGCGCTTCCATCTCCTTTTCTTTTGTCTCGGGTAGAGCGCAGTCTTGTGGGTGCCCCCCGGCCTGCGAGGGGTGATGGGGGTATGTGACAGCCGTGAGAGAATGGCTTACACTGGCAACGTGTCACACTTTGATTGTGATATGCTTGCTCCCTAGAGACTCTGAGACATGGGCCGTTTCTCAATATGCATTCTTTGATGACTATGTCATCATCAACCATTCAATTCTAATAATCAAGGACGCAGGTACAGAGGACACATGAAACTACCCGGATGTGTTCTTGATTTCAAAGATACATCGAATGTTGTCTGGCTATCACCAGACCAAGCTCAATTTAAGATTGAACATTGGTCCGGGGAGTCTGCTCTGTATTTTCTACTGCACACGCGAGCATAAACGTGCATAAATTAAATGACTAATGTACGTTAAATGTACATAATTGGATAGTCCTTCAACCAATCAGACCACAAGAGGCGTGATCAACGGGCAACGACCCATCGCTTCTCTATCCGTCATCGTGATAATCCCTCCAATGGCGGGCCAGGTGGATAAGCCAGTCTGTGAATGGTTCCCGCAAAAGTGTAACAGAAGCAGTAGAAGTGAATGTACGGGTTTCCAGACTGAGTTGCCGGGCGAAATCAAATCGCCGGCAGATCAGGTTGGGTTTACCCAGTGTACATCGAATGCAGACTTCGAAACATTAGAAATCCCAGACAACACTGTGGGCGGACCATGTACGGAAGCCTGTAAGCTTTAAACTTCTCCTTCTCACTTAAGAGATTTCTGTTGCAAGCTCACAAATACGTGGTGGCTCATGAAAGTAAACATTGGTCCGTTTGTTTAATTTGAATAAAGTGATAACCCGAAGAAAGCCTGCAGTAATATAAAAAATAATTTTAACATTGACAAAGAATACACATTCTCACACACGGTAAAATATATATTTTTTAATAGGTTGTGAGATTTGTTTGTGATTGTTGTATTTATTGTGCATTGGCCACTACTTATCATAAGCCATCGGGGGGCTGAGTAACAAGATCGCAGCACATCTCAATTCTCAAAAGGATGCCTTCTGTGTCCTCAGGTCCTACCGAGTTCGTTCTTTCAAGGTTGCCTGGCAAGACCGGTCTCCATGAGAACGCAAGTCCGTTCTTTGCGTTCCCGGAATTGAGAAATAGCCATGATAGAGTGTTAGCATCTTGAACCTGATTTACTCACCCTCAAGCCGTATGACATTATTCTCTCAGACGAATACAATCAGAGTTATATTAAAAAATGTCCTGGCTAAGCCAAACTTGAAAGAAAGTGTGACGCCTCTTGCAGTTCAAAAAGCTTACGCTATGTCCGACGTCGCATCAGTCACACTTTTTTCTTAAAGGGTTAGTTCACCCAAAAATGAAAATTCTGTCATTAATTACTTACCCTCATGTCATTCGACACCCGTCAGACCTCCGTTCATCCACGATTTCAAAACGAAGCATCATGAAGCTTCGAAGCATTATGAATCACTGAGTCGATTCAGCGGTTTGAATCGCCAAATTTCAGCAGTTTGGCGGTTTGACACGCGATCCGAATCATCATTCGGCTCACTGATTCATAACGCTTCGAAGCTTCATGATGCTTTGTTTTGAAATCGTCATCACTATGTAAGTCGTTATTTAGGTTTTTTTTGCGCACAAAAACTATTGTCGCCGATTCATAAAGTTATTTTAGAACCACTGTAGTGAGATGGACTTTGTAACGACGTCTTTAGTACCTTTTAAGGGTCTTGAGAGAGTAGAGTACCATTGAGCCAATGGAGGACTTTCAGAGGCATCAGATTTCAACTAAGATATCTTAATTTCTGTTCCGAAGATGAACGGAGGTCTGACGGGTGTTTGACGACATGAGGGTAAGTAATTAATGACAGAATTTTCATTTTTGGGTGAACTAACCCTTTAAGTTGAATACAAAAGGTGATCTGATGGAAACTAGAGATTTTACTTTATAAAGTTTTTAAATATGGAAATTTTTCTTACACAGAAATCGGTCCATCAGTCTTATTTTATAAACTCCATTGCTGATTCAAATAGCAAACAACTCTAATGTCATGCACCGCAACAGACTTTTAAAAATGGTAGTTGAAATAAAATGCAGTGTGGACTCAACCAATCAGCATGTTCAGCACCCAAGTCCCACCCCCCGAAATGTTCCTGAACTTTGAAAAAGTACTACCTCACGAATAGGGACTTTCTGAGGGGCAAATTTTTACCCGGAACTTAATTTAGACCCTGCACCCTGAGGTCGAAACACACAGAGTACCAGACATGGGGACTTGTGACTTGGTGACTTGGACTCGAGTCGACTCGAGTCTCTATTTTTATGACTTGTGACTTGACTTGACAAAAAATTAAATACTTGAGACTTGACTCGGACTTGGAAGTTAAAGACTCGGGACTTGACTTGACTTGAGACACGATGACTTGAGTGTTAATCACATCATGTTTTCAGTTTGAATATAAAATATATAAATTATTTTTTTAAATAAAGTTGACCCAGCTGGAGCAGGCTGAGAATAGCGTTGTCATGACTGGATCACGACACTATCATCAGTCATGCCCTCTCGTACGCACACCACGCCCACTTAGATCAGATATCACATCAACATGTCAGCCGGAGGGGTACCGAGGGTCATCGCTTTCGGCTTCAACAATTATTCGCAAGATGGCAAAAGACGAACAGCGTTGCAAGACATGCAACATAAAAATCACAGACAGCCAGACGACAACCTCCAATTTAGTCCGTCATTTGAAGAGCCATTCTGCCCAGTAAGTGCTTGTCAATTTGTTAATGTTATCTGGTTAGTTGGTAGTTAGCTAATGTAATAATAGCTAAAGTAGCCACTAGCCCAGGGGTCACCAACATGGTGCCCGCTGGCACCAGGTCGTCTGCAAGGACCACATGAGTTGACCGCGGGTCTGTTCTAAAAATAGCTCACCGTAGCAGCTGCGTTCAGTCGCTTCCGTGTTTATTTAAACGCAGGGCTCCAGACTGAAGCCGAATATATACGTTACTAGTGTCTGTAAATATTAAACTGCAAAATGCTCCTGCATGTTCTGCGTCTGTGTGGATGACGGGCGCCGCGCGCGCGCGCACTCGCTCTTGTAGTCTCTGCAGACACGAAAGCATAAACCGTCACTTCATGACAATTTACCGTTTCATTTGAGAAAACTGGGTGCGTCTCATTCAGCTCCTGGTTCAGTAGTCAGGGCACTGATCAGGACACAAGTCAATGGGACTGAACTAGGGAGCTGATTGAGACGTACACCCACTGTCATATCATGAACACAGACACTCAAAGGTATTCAATTCACGGCAACCCGTCAAAATAAAAGTTTGGTTTAACGTGAAGAAATTATCTACAGATTGTAGCCTACAGTAAATTTAGCTACGTCTCTATGTAATAATAATACATCTCTACTAATAATAATAATTATGAAATAAATAATATTAATTATATAATTATTAATGGTTGCTTATTTTCACTTGATCTTTCATTTATAAACAATGTTTACTTTTAAACAGCATACAGCCTTTACATGTTTATGTATTATTTACTTATGATTATCATTATAAATAATAAACATTGATTTGAAAAAAATATTTAAATAAAATAATTTGCTGTGGTACCAAAATTGGTACAGAGTACCGTCAAATTTTTATGGTATTGGTACCGACTACTGGAACTACTACTACACTCTTTCAGGTGTAAAACAGTTCGGATAGTTGTTAATATGAGAATTATGATGCATTATTTAAGAGTTTTATATAACATGAGTAGCTCTCTGTGACTTTCATTTTTAAAAAGTAGCTCTCAAATGAAAAAAGTGTGGAGACCCTTGCTGTAATTTGTTTTAAGGACTTAATGTTGAAAATTTAAAACATTTTACATTTAAATTTAAAACACTGTTGGCAGAAGTGAAAAATAAATATTTTTATGAAGTTACAATTTAGTTTGATTCCATGATGTATTTTACTGAACATGAGTATTTACAATGCAAATCCAAATTATTGTAATTTACTGACAGTTACTTATATCTTTTCTTTTCACTTTATTAAGATCAGATTCTGCAGGTAAAATTACAATAATAAGCTGACTTGACTTGGACTTGACTTGACCTACTACAGGACTTGACTTGACTTGACTTGACATAGCCTGTGACTTGACTTGACTTGACATAGCCTGTGACTTGACTTGACTTGACTTGACATAGCCTGTGACTTGACTTGACTTGACTTGACATAGCCTGTGACTTGACTTGACTTGCCCAAGAAAAAAATACTTGGGACTTGCTTGAGACTTGAAGGTTCAGACTTGAGACTTACTTGAGACTTGCACATGTGTGACTTGGTCCCATCTCTGCAGAGTACCACCCCAAAGTCCCTGGTTCCTGGGGAAAGTTCCTACGGTGGAATCGTGGCTTATGTTAAGGCTATGTATTAAGAGTGTAACTTCGCTGCAAGAGAGAGGGGAAGATATTTTGATTAAAAATTACAAGGGCACATGAATGAATAAATAAATAAATAAACAATGATTTGCATGAATAAATTACTTGTACCTAAAAAAAGAATTGTCCATTTTGAGTTCATGGTGTCTTTAAAGAAATAAACTGCATGACTGTCTTGTAAGAAGTAATGCTGCCTTCATGTGCTATCGGAAATTTGACAATTCCCACGTCTGAAGTCGTGATTACGAGCTCATCCCATTCAAATTTCGAAAGTGGAGGGCCGTTCATGTGCATTTTTTACCTAGGAAACTCGTATTTACGATAATTCCGAGAGCACGTGAAGGCAGCATCAGAGTTTATGTAAGAGTTCAAAAATAGATTTTCCCAGATTTAAATGTTTTACTGTTGACCACACTGTATTTTCCTGCATTGAGCATGATAGCAGATGTTGCCTGCATCAAAAAGAAAGAAAATCAGTAGGACCATTCACTTCATAATGATCTTGTTTTTAATTTCTGTCACGATCAAAAATGTGCATGTAGAGGGAATATCATAATTAATTAGGTGTACACTGTACACTAAACATCACATCACAGCAATGAACAGCAGGCAATGCAGGCAAAAACATATTTATACGTGTAAGATTACATCCATAAAGTGTTGTATTTTTTTTGTAATTTTAGATTTGCATTAAATTGAGTGTTTGCATTTACTATGTGTGTTTTGATACAGTTTAAGGAATATCAAATCTGCATATTGTGTGAATGAAACAAGAGCTCTGTCTCTGAAATCTACCCCTTTTCCATATTTATAAGCACATATACTCTGCTACGAGTGTCATTCATTCTTTGTGTTAATAGGAACTCAATGCATCATTTGCTCAATTATTCCTCAATTATGAGATTAAATTATTTCTACCACATACTGTATATATCTTCAAAAAACAAGCTATATGTGCATGGAAAAGTGTTATGAATGTTTATTTGTATCACAGACACATTGTCACATTATCACTAGTAAAGACATTCCATTGACTATTGTTTTTATATAGGCCTACAGCTAGTTATAAATAACCCTAATCAACACCCAGAACACTTTCTATGTTTTTACAATTTAAAAAAAGCTTTATTTCATTAAAACATTTTTTTTTACAAACGTGTATCTCCCCAAAAGGAGTTTTTGTTGGATTTATCTCACTTCTGGGTCGTGGGACACCTGGAGAAGACAGTGAGAGATGGAAATGTCCCCTGCACTCATTGTTTAACAGGATTAGCGTCTCCTCTCTGTGGCAGTTGTGACATTTTGATCAAATCAAATTAAGTGACAATGCCACTGATGGAACTCAAAGTTAAATGTATCACAGTCCTGAGGGTGACGAAAGTCTCCTTTAAGGCCTATAAAAACACCTCTGCTGTGCCTCTGAAAGCAACACACACATAGAGACTGTAAATGAAACAAGCTGTGTGTCTCTAAAACCCACTCATTGGAAATATGTGACTTTGGCTACAACTTGCATTGTTCCACATTTTGCTGCATTTTTCAAGTGATTTGTCCAAAAGAAACGTTATAAGCAATATTTATTCCCCATTGCAGGAACAGGTTGATATGGAAGCTGATTTCCACCACATAAGAAAAAGAAATCATGCTTTTGTAAATCATATTTATGACATTAGTCATTTATGAGAGGAAATGTTGACGTTTACGACAGTTGAAGTTGAAAAAGTGGAAGTTATGACATAAAAAGTCAGAATTGGGCTTAGTTTTTTAAACAGTCCAGTGTGATAAAAAGAAAAAAAAAACAGGGTTGTGTACATATGTGCAAAATTATTGCATTTCTTGTTTCTGGTCTATCCGTTTTATCACATTTGTAGTTGTACGTATTGCAGCAGTTCGAAAATGAAATTAGCAAGCAAGTGCAATGCTGTACCAGGTGAGCTACCAGGTGTTATGTCAAAAAAAGCTGCTTATGTGAAGTAAATGTCAAAATGTATTAGTTTACACATCATACACTATGGTAAATGTATTTTGAGGTAATAATCGATAATCTTCCCCTTAATTTGTGTGAAAAGGATCAAAAGTGGTCAGTGTTTTACTGCTTGTAGTGTTAATTTCAGCCGGAAACTGCAGTGAAATGTATGGACGTTTTTGCAGTTTTACACGCATTTCCAAAAGGAAATTGTTACTGTACCTGATATTGGAGGAAGTTGTTTGTTAAAAACATGTTCAAATGTTTTCCCTGAAAGTGTGAATAGTTTGCAAGAGTTTGATTATAAACACAATGAGGCTGTAAAAGCGAAAGTTCCCAACAACCTCTGTAGTCCCATTTAGACACTTGTTAGCAACCGGCTTTTTCATGACAAGCTTTCTAAAAAAAAATCACAAAGAGGTTTTAGTGATGTATTGCAGAATAATACACTATAATATATTGAGCGGTCGGTGTGAACCACAGACCTTACTTCATGCCAATAACCAAAAACCCATTAAAAAAAACTATTGACTTCAAGACAATGGAATCTGTGCTAAATTGCTAACTCATTTCTAGGTTTTGGCCAACAAAAATAAAAAATTCCTGCTGCACTCTATTTGCCAGGGTAACAGCTAGATGAGCATCTATACTGGAAGGAACCGGTCAGCTTTGTATCCAGAAACTGTTGGTGGTACCAAACACTAAAACAGAAACTGTATTAGGACTAGCTCATTTGCCTCCCATTTCAGGTCATCTGAGGATAAAAGCAACTGTAGATTGTTTTAGGGGCCACTTCCACTGGCTTGCCTTGGAGAGTGATGTGAATCGTTTCTGCCAAATATGCGATACGTGGCAGCAAACATCCCTCATTAAGCCCCTGCCAACGACTTATATGAATCCCTGATGCTAACAGTAAATTCTTGGCTTTGCAAGCAATGTAATTATGATTTTATATGACTCCAACACCCAAGCAGTGCTGGTTGTAATATAATCAGGATGTTTTAGATTAAATGGAAAAACGTTGTCTTAAACTGGAGCTGTATTGAGATAGCGGGAGTTGGACTACACAATGGAAAATTCTGAGGTGTTGTTACTGCAGGATGGCCATTCGTTTCCAGAGACACTCACATTCCCACTCATTTTTTCAGCTTTGGGGCAGGATGATCAGTAGTACACTTTAGCTTACTTTTTAAAAAAGTTGGGAGACTTTTTGCCATTGAGATGACGTGGAAAAAGTGTCCCAATCACCCTGAATTCACCCTACTTATTACAGAAATAATATTAAAGGGGTCCTATAATGTCCCTTTTTACAATATGTACAATATGTTTTACAAAATAAGTATCTGATGTCCCCAGAGTGTGTATGTTAAGTTTTCAGCTCAAAATACCCCACAGATAATTTTTTTATAGCATGTTAAAACAGTCACTTTTTTAGGGTGAGCAAAAACACAAAGCTTTTGTGTGTCCCTTTAAATGCAAATCTTTCAAGAAGAGGCTGAAGCTTCAAGAGCTCGAGTTAGCAGCTCCGATTACGAGGCACTGAAAATGTCTGAAACCGTTCAGCTTTTTATATTAAAACCGGAGTCGGACAATGAGGGAGAGACTCAAGAAGAAGTGACAACATGTAGAACAGGACGTTTCTGAATGGTTAGTTGAGGAATTTATGTAGCTGATGTGGAGTTAACTATCTTCAAGTCATTGATTAGCAACATAGCTTAGTTCTGTCATGATAAACTATATAAATTGCTATTGTGGGAACTGTTGCAAGATGTCTACAGAGCCAGAGAATATATGCTGCATGGAGATAGAACAGGTATAGTTTAGTTTAATTATGGTTATAACTTATGTTGTCATCTTGCTTTTATGACATGCTATTGCATTTGTGTTATGTAGGCTACTGTATTGCAATAAATGTATAATAAAAGATGGATCCGACAGCTTGAGCAGACTCCTAAACGTGTTCTACTACAACAACTCTTCCTCTTCTCAACATGGCCTTTGTGGAAGGGTTTATGTACATTTTAGGGTTAGTGATGTCACTAACCCATGAATAAGCTCCTTGTAGTCCCTACGAGCCACTCGTTTGTTGTAGTCCTTAAAAAGCTTTAAAAAAAATCTGTAAAATAAAATATCTCCCTTTGCTTTAAACTTTGAGCGTCATAACTTTCCAGATGTTGTTTATGCACAAACAGCAACATTACTAAAGTTAAAAAAGTGAAATCATAATCCCCCTCCCCTTTAAAAGAATATAGGCCTACTTAAGCCAGAACTGAATGGACACTTAATTGCATGTTAATTATAGTTTAAATTAATATTAAAGGATTTGTTCACCCAAAAATGAAAATTCTGAGCATTTACTCACCCTCGAGTCAAGCAAGCATGCTTAATCTTCCGTTTACCAATCTGCTCAAAGCGATTGTGTTTCTTCATAAAATTCTGACTAAACCACTCGATTCATAAGGATTAGTTTTACGATCTCTTTATGAAATTTTTGAAGCTTCAAAGTGGCCTGCCCTGTCAATGGAAGGACAGAAATCTCTCAGATTTCATTAAAAATATCTTCATTTGTGTTCAGAATTTGACCGAAAGTCTTATGGGTTTGTAATGACATTGTCACCATCTTGTTCTGTGTTGTCATGGACTTTCAGTGTTTTCCTCCTGGTCACATGTTCCGTTGTTCTAGTTTTCCCGCCATTCGTCTGTCGTCATGGTCACCATCATTATTAGTTCATCTGTGTCAGCTGTGTCTTGTAATCATCCTCGTTTGTGTGTCCTATTTAAGTTCTACCATTTCTGTCACTCCTTGTCCGGTATTAGTCTTATGTTATGTTCACGGTGGGCTGTTCTATACCATTGTACACACCTGAGAGCTCATTGTAAATTTAAATTCCTTTTGTGATTTGAATCTGTCCTCCTTCGTCTTCCTACCAGCTTTGAACCCTGACAGACATAAGGGTGAGTAAATGACAATTTTCACTTTTGAGTGAACTAACCTTTTAAATGTAAGTAGCTGAACTTTTAGAGTGCTTTTATTGATCCACTTAAGTACATAGGCCTATATGTAATTTCATAATTATTCCTATCATCTATGAAATATATTTAAATTGTATTGCTGAATGTACTGACAAATATTTGTTAAACCAAACTCCAAATTTAAATATGTATATTGTGTATTTAAATATATTTGTAATTACATGTGTAATGTGAAGATGCAATTTAACTTTTAGATAACTTTTAAGGTAATATTAAATCACATAGTTAAAATTATAATCAAGTACTTCACATGTGCTTTAGTATGTTAGTTAAGATAAGTGCACTTCATTAAAGCATGACAAAAGATTATTAATTTAATGATTGTCACTTTTTTTTATTAATTATTCATCTTTATTTCTCACAACTAGTGTGAACTGTGGCACTAATAGAGACTTTACTTTAAATAATTCATTGCATTTTGGTTGTTTTTCACCAAAGCCTATCATATATCCCCAGAATACTTGGCATATACAATGACATGTCGCATGGGACCATTTTGTGATACTTTTGCATGTTTCTTTAAAAGCTTCATGCTGGTCACTGTTCACTGACATTATATGGACGAGCGTGAGCGGTACCTTTTTTATGCTTTTGTGGTCCAAAAAAGATAGAACGGCATACTCCATTAGGACCGAGTGAGTAAATTATGTCTAAATTTTAATTTTAGGGTAAACTATCCCTTTAAGTGTTTTAAGAAACATAGTCATGAAAGTATATTCTCTTTAAGTACATGTAAAGGGATAGTTCAACCAAAAATAACATTGTCATTTACTCAAGTTGTTCCTGTTTTGGAAAAACTTGTGGGTGAGTAGGGGTGTATTTAGGGTGATTGGGACACATTTTGCCATTGAGATGACTTGGAAAAAGTGTCCCTCACTTTTTTTTTTAAACATGATTGTAAATTTGAAGTACACTACAAGCGCACTCTGTTTGCTTTGTCAGGAACTGTGTCTGTCAGAATGAAATTGTCTGTATTGGTGACAAATTCTTCTCTTCTAACCCCATATGATGCCACAGACTCTCACACCTTCATATTGGCTCCCAGTGTGAGTCACTTTCACCATTTGTTCTGGGTGAATGCAGTCAGAATCTCCTGCAGCTTGTCCTAAAGCTCAAACCTGTTTGAAATCATCCATTCTAAAACAATTCTTCTGTTTACCCATAGTCGTCATAAAAAAAGAGCAAATCAAAGCTTAACATGAATGCTGAATTACATGAGTCAATACTTCAATATAGGAAACTGAGTCTGAAAAGTAGAAAATGCTGCCTTCAGAAGTAGGAAGGCACATCTTCATTTCCTTCATCTGATAGATTTTTGAAGGCAGAGATATCCTTTGATAGTCCACAATCCTATGCATTCCATTCGGTGACAGTTGAGCTAGAAAAAGAAAGATTGCATCCAAAAGTTGCGGTTGTTGGTCAGTTTGTGTAAATTTACGTTTTTGACCAACGTTTTCCACTTAATGTCACTTCTAGCGAGAAATTACTACTGTAGTAATTAAATATTTGTTTAGTTCTCACCAAAGCTCGCTTTATATTGCTATAGATCATTAAACTGTTACGCTGCCTCAGAAGTCCGAAATCAGTTTTGTGAGGTACCTTAATTTGTGCGCTTACACTGCCTTACAAGTCATTGCCTGATAAGGCAACAAGTCAGCCGCCTAAGTTTTCGGATGCAGCCATTGTCTGGTCTCAACATGGGCAAAGGACTACTTAACCTATCTGCTTATCTCCATTGTGATCTACGAACTCCTAGCAATCTTCCTCTATTCTCCCATCGTCTCCTTCTCCGTTTCTCTTTGTGTTCCTGTAAGTGTGTTCTCTGAAGTATCTACTCACCTGGATTCTGTCTGCAACCGCAACAAGGTGTGCGCTTGGTCTCATTCTCCACCACCATGAACTCCACTGCGCCCGGAAAACAGTAAAGACTTTCATTATTACCATGCCATTATCCAAAACCTGCCATATATCTTATTTACTTGCCTGTTGTGCTCCACCATCACTGCTTCAATAAAACCTGTTGTTCTTGTCACTAGTTTCTCTGAGTCTGGCATTCCCAAAATTTGTATTGATTACAGTTGTTTCTCTGTTTTTAGGTCATGTGGCTTTGAGTGTTGGGAAGAGTTTGCAAGTGTTTCAGAGGAATACATTTTATAAAGTGTTTTGCTGGTAGGTGTGCAAAAATGTTACCTTTTTTAGGAGTACAACTTGTCTCTGGAGCAGTAACCTTGACTTCCCCTAAGGGTGCATATTAGTACCTTTAGAGTAGTAATATGTACCCTTAAGGTATACAGTTGTAAATATGGGTACAAAGATGTCCCTTTAACGGTTTTGCCCCAGTGACAAGCTCTTGGTTCCCTAATGCCGAGTTCAGACTGCACAGTTTTCAAACTCGTCCGATCGCTGTTCTTTTCACACTGCATGTCTATCTGGGGTAGCATTCAGTCACTACTGTGTTCACACTGCACGATGGATCGGCGACAGGGGGTTTCACACTGCGTGACTTAACAATAGGAAGAATCACTGACAACTCTCTCTCCAGGAGCGCAAACTATGCTTCACAACCAAACACACGTGAAATGTGACAAGTAAACAATGGAAGATCACACGTGAGTCAGACTGGAGTTCTCGCGAGACTTAATTGTAATTAAAAATGATAAACTGCAGAAAGCTTGCGACCTAAATTGCGCTGCTCTGCAGAGAAAAAGAACAAGGATTATGGCCGGAGCAAGGATTGTGTTCTGCAAAGAGTTTGAGGTAAATAAATAATTTTGCAATGTTTTACTGTTGTGGCTGGTCAAGCAAATGTTTGTGTTTGATATAATTGTAATTATTAACCCTCTGGGGGACTCCGGTCATTTCTGACCCAAATTATTTTTTTTTTGTTAAAATCGTAGCTTCATCGGAATGGTACGAAACTTGGTAACTTTATTAGTACTTGGTATATGAACACACAAAAAAATTGGGGTCAGGATTTTAAAAAGTTGGCGAAAAAAATGGTCACACTCAGGGTCTTTGGGTCAAAATTGACCCCCCATAGGAAATGAATGGGAAATTGGCAAAATATGAAAATACAGAGTTTTTTCTGTGCATACAATCTACAAGTCAGCCAGGATGCAGAAAAAAGCACACAACAGTGAAGGGGTGAATCTCTAAAACATCAAGAGTGCAAAACAGACAAACACGTATACACACACGCACACACAAAGGAACGTGTCATTACAAAAGCTAATTTTGTGAAAAGTGTGAAATAAAAGCAATTATTCATCAATGTAAGAAATAAAACGCACAGCAATGAAAGCATGTGACTGTAAGCCATCAAGGTTGCAGTACAGACAGACAGACACACACGGGAAATATGAGACTGATGAAACTGTAACAGAGAAATGTGAGAATATGTGAAATAAAATCAATGAATCAAATAAAGGGGAGACATTGGGTCCAAAATGCAAAAGTCACATACCATGTCTCTCTCGCACGCACGCAATCAAAATAAAATGCTTTCCATTTGTTCTCTTTCTAATTCAGTGTTCAGGTTTGACTGTATTATAAAGTAAAACTGGCACTTCAAATGACCATTTAAACCAACCAAACAAACAAAAAACTTGACAAAAATTGTCTTTGAGAATCTCTTATTATATATTAAAATCCACCACCTGAAAATAAAATGGGCAATATGTGCAAAAACAACTACAATTCACAAACCTTTCTACAGAGAGATGTAAATCTGTCTAGTGGCTAAAATATGATATTGCATGATAATAATGCTCACTGCTTCCACCAGATGGCACCAATCTGATTTCAAAAATTGTTTTCTATAGGCCTAGTCTCTACTTTAACCTGAAATACAGCATTAATAAAAAAATATATATGTATTTATACATTTTCTATTATATTCAATGGGAAAAAATGGATCATAATTATTGCATAAATATTCATTTTTATCATAAAATTATCTCAAAATACAAAATGGAAAGAAAAAATATTATTGAACAAAAATATATTTAATTGATTTTACTGAAAAAATAATAATTGATTTCACAGGTTGGGTCATTTTTGACCCGAAGGTCCTGAGTGTGACTGAAAAACGAAAAACCCCAGAGGGTTAAAAATACTGATATTCAGGTAAATCCTCCCTGAACCTCCCGCTGCCCTGTATCTTGCTCTCTCATTGGCTGTAGGTCATTGCCAATGTATTTTTTATTTTTTTTTCACACTGCAGGATTTTGAATCGCCGACAGGTCCAGATGTTTAGCATGCCAAATATCTCACAGGTGTCGGTGACTCGCCTGCGATTCTCTCATATCGCGTCTTTGGTAATTCACACTGCGTGATTGTCACTCACGTGCACGAGCACCGATTTGCCTATGATTTTGGGCATTTGACAGAGATTTCTCAACCTGTCGGTGAGTCAAAATTGGGCCTAAAATCGGGCAGTGTGAACTCGGCATAAAGGTAACATTTTCTGAGAGTCTAGGACCTTAATACTCACTTTTTTTCAAAACTTAGTCAGCACAACAGCAGTCTATGTGGACTAAACGGTCGATATTTCTTTTTTTTTTTTTCATTGCTAAGGCATAAAATGTATTCTATGAACATTGATCTTTCTAAAATCTATTTATTTCTATAACTCTTTTGTCATACTCTACAAAACGCTATATATTTGCAGCACATTTTTCAAATGCCAACACAATGCTTTCTAAACTGTTAGCACATTCTAAACATGATGGTAATTTGTAATTATATTGAAGAAAAACCAGCAAATTTTTTACAATAAAATACATTGCATTCAAGTGTTTTTGTTGCAAAAGGCGAAACCAAAAAAAGCTTCTCCCTCCTCACTACCCTTGATGGTGGGCCAGCCAAGGGGTACGTGGAAATCCTGCCAGTGGACTCGACACAGACCGTTCCTATGCTTTGTGTTTGAGGGGCGGGCATATCAGCACAGAGTCCTACCCTTCGGGCTGTCCCAGTCAGCCATTGCTCCCATGAGATAGCGTGGTGTTCGCATTCTCAACTACCTAGACGACTGGGTGATTCTGGCCCAGTCAAGAGAGCAGTTGTGCGAACACAGGGACATGGTGTTCAGTCACCTCAGCCAGTTGTGACTTCGGGTCAACTGGGAAAAGAGCAAACTCTCCCCTGTGCTGAGGATCTCGTTTCTCGGTATGGAGTTGGACGCCTCACAGAGGAGCGCGTACAGGCGGTGTTGAACTGCTTGAATTAGTTCAAATGCAGAACAGATATCCCACTGAAACATTTTCAGAGGCTCCTGGGGCATATGGCATCTGCAGCCGCAGTAACGTGGCTCCTATTGCTTCATATGCAGCCACTTCAACACTGGCTCCACGACCGGGTCCCTAAATGGCCGTGGCAGAACGGCTCGTTCCGTGTGACAATCATGCCGAATTACTGCCAAACCTTCAGCCCATGGTCGGACCATTCGTTTCTAAGAGCGGGTGTTCCCTTACAATAAGTGTCCAGGCATGCTATGGCCTCCACGGATGCCTCTACCACCGGCTGGAGGGCCACGTACAATGGCATGCAGTCTCGGGTCTGTGGACAGGGCCTCAACTGCAATGGCACATCAACTGCCTCAAGTTGTTAGCAGTACTCTGACATGATCCTGAGACCCCGGCCTGGATATGTGCCCAAGGTTCCCACCACTCCCTTCCGGGACCAGGTGGTAAACCTGCAAGCGCTGCCCTCAGAGGAGGCAGACCCAGCCTTGGATTTTCTCTGTCCCGTCTGCACTCTGCAGTTATACGTGGACAGAACGCAAAGCTTCAGGACCTCAGAACAGCACTTCATCTGTTACGGAGGCCAGCAGTATGGGAAAGGCTGTCTCCAAGCAGAGGATGGACCACTTATAGTAGTAACGGAGCACATAAGCCCTGCCCGCATGAGGCGTGCCGCTTCTCAAGATTCCTGCTTTTATTAGAGGGAAGAATATGTTCAGCCCCTTCCCTCCGAAGCTTTGAATATTCAATGTTGATTACTAACGAAGCTTCGAAACTCAAAAAATGGTATTCGGAACAGCCCTAGTGGTCTCCACAGCATCCCCTTGAGGCACGCTTTCCTAGCGTTATCCAATAGTCTGCTGAGTGGGTCTTGTGGAACAGCAGCAGTGACTTTCCTTGCGTAAGTTCCCGCCCCAACAGACGGGGGTCTGAGAGGCTTACGCAGGGCGCTGGAAGTGGCAACAGCAGTGCTGTTTTCAATAGGGATCCCAATGACGTCAAACATGACTGACTGAAAGGGAACATCTTGGTTATGCATGTAACCCTCGTTCCCTGAAGGAGGGAACGGAGACGTTACGTCCCGTCACCACTGTTGATGTACCATCGCTGTACAAGTCACAAATCGGCTCCTCAGTGAAAAACAAATGTGCGCTGTATCCGCTTCCGTATTTATACCTGTGCTGCGGGGCGGAGCGCGAGATGCAAATCTTGCACACCAATGGCCATTGGCCCGTTCTGTATACAGTCGAAGCTGATAGGGCTCCCAGAAGTGATCCCAATACGTTGATGTCGACGTAAGGTCTCCATTTTCTCATACGTAACCGAGACGTTTTCTACTCAAAAGTTGCACATGAATGCCCGTGAAGTCATATTTATGATAATTCTGATAGCATGTGAAGGCAGCATTAGTCTCGTTAATATGTTTTAGAAAAAGGGGATGCATGTGTAATGATTTCGTTTTTAGTTTTTGGAAATATGCATCAAGGAAGGCAGGTTGAAGGGCAAAAAGGAATGAATCAAGAGAAAAAGGAGTAAAATTTTTCCAGCAAAGCAACAGGTGAGAGGTAAAACCTTCAATGATTAATTCAATTACAGTAATATAATTACATTTTTGAGAATGTGAATACAGTCAGCACATAGACTAAGTATACATTAATCTGGATACATTTTAAAACAATGTTTTCAATTCAAAACACTCCCTGTCCACACTAGCGTTTTCAAGTGTTTTCCAAAAGTTGCTCATCCACACTGAAACATCTGAAAATGCTTAAATCACCTTATTGTGCATGTGTAAACATTCTAAAAATTCACAAGATGGTACAGAGATCTGACATCATAAAGTTCTTAAGCTATTCTTCTGGCACAATCATTTTATTAGCAAAATATCCCACCACTCAGTGTTGCGGCCAGGTTGCAAGTAGGCTAAATTTTCAATCATGTTTGCAGGTATGCAATATGAAGACGGAACATTTCTCTTTAGCAAAAATTTGAAAGGCAACAATACCGATATAGCCTAACCATCTATGACTAAACATGCATCATTGTTTTTAAATACCTCAATTTTCACAGTCCACATTACAACACAAAAACAGTGTTTTAAAATGTATCCACTTGGGAGCGGTTTCAAAAAGCTTTATCTTCGTTGACAAAAATGCCATCTCAGTGTGGATGGAAGGCCAAAACAGAGAAAAAAAAGATGCGTTTTCAATCGAAAATGTATTAAACGTTTAAAAAAAAAAACACAGCTATGCCTAATGTTAATTACAATAAAACATTTTAGAGCATAATGAAGAAGGAATCTAGGCGAACTGCACATTTATATTTATGGAAGCTTGATTCAATCTAGCAAAAACACAAGAGAACATAATTTTCTGAACTTGATAGTACAGGTAGGATCAAGACTGAACACAACTGAATGAAACAGGCTAACTTATGAGGGGCATAATTGAAAAAACCTAATAAGCAGCAACACAATGAAGTCTATGGCTGCTGGTGCCATCTAGTGACCTGGAGAGTAAAGTAATTTTACAAAAGAAAGGTTGCTTGTTCTGTAACAAGCTTATAGGGTTATTGAATAATGAGCTGATTTCAGAAATGTATTAAGTGTTTTGGGAATGTTAGTGCATTTCACATATGTGAAATTAAATGCTGTGCCAAGCATGAATGTTATTTCTGAATGTGAAGACTTTTGAAAACGTGATCTAAGTATTGTGAAATGGAAGCTCTAATTAAACACTAAAGAGGACCTAATTTTGCTTTTGTACATTTACAACTTTCTTTAGTGTGTAATGTTAAAGTTTCTGAACTCCCTGAAACGCCTCGATTGTAGTCTTAGGTTTTCGTCACAATATTCCTATTTAATATTTAAATAATTCCTGCCCAAGACAAATGCAAAAAATAAAAGAAAAGGGAAAAAAAAGGAGACGAGGCCTGGTTGAGTTGCGTTAGTAGTGTGTTGAGCGGTTATGGTAAGGGTCGTGGCATGTCCGAAACATCCTCGAAGAGGTTGACCAATCACAACACACTTGGCCAGCCAACCAATCAGAGCACATTGTGCCTTTCAGAAGGAAGGGCTTTATAGAGAAAGGAACTAAACAGAGCGTGACTGACTGGGAAGTGGGCTGCTGCAATAATGTCAAGAAAGGAGAACAAAATCAAGAGGGGGACTAATATGGCCTCTTTAAGGTTAGTGCTCTTCATAGTCAAAACAATACACACATTTCTACTACCCAAGATTTAGCCTCTCAAAACCTTTCACCAACTAAGGTTAAAGCCAAAACATACACAGCACAATATTTTACATTTTTCACAACACTGTCATGACTTCACTATGCATAAAGGGATCACCTCTGAAACCCCAAAGCAATGGAAATGAGGCCTCTAGAGAAAAAGAGAGAATAATTGTAGGACTGAGAAGAGGTGAAATGGGTGGAGGAAGTGAAGATAGAGAGTGTGATAGGTGAGAAATAAGAATGGACGTATGAGAAGAAGAAGAACGGAACAAGGATGCCATTACCTGGGGAAAGCTATATATCAACATTCCCATTCATCACAATAGCATCTTTTCTCATGACTTTTTGAGCCAATAACCTGAGCTGTAAAAGCCATGTGATTAATCACTCTGGAGCTACAGGAAAATTACAGCATGACAACAATTGTCACTGCAAGAACACACACATGCAGTCCCAAACCCTTTACTAGCAAATATCCTCATCTGTGACATGAGCAGCAGCAGTCAGTGAAACAAATAACACTTTCATTTACATTCATGAATTTTGCAAAAGCTTCTATCCACAGCGAATTACACTGCATTCAGTTTGTGCATTCTGTGGGGGTCTAAAGTCCATTTCACACTTAAGAGCATCTAAAAAGAGCCAGGCACTCATAGAACGTACTGTAAGGAAATATTAGTGAGATACAATGGACTTAACAAGTATTTGAACTATGAAGCCACAGTTAAAAGTGTTTAGACAAAAAAGTAAACAAAGTTGCATCTGCAAACATGATGCTATTTTCAGAACTTCGCTTTTTTGAGCCACACAAAATAATTTTTAACTGGTCTCATGTTTTATGGATATGAAGTCTGTTCCCTTTAAGTTTACAAAAGGGTCATAGTTAACTAAAACTAAAACCATATAAAAACATCCAGGTTAGGACTGTAAACATGGTTCCCTGAGAAGGGTACCGAGACAACCATACAGTCGCAATCTGAGAAATTCAACACTGCATCTTGGAATGATGCTATGGGGAACAAATACCCACTCTAGCATGCTGAGGGAATACCTGCCTCATTAGCTGTGCCTATGCACAACTAGGTATAATGTGTGACTCTACTGACTTATTTAGCTGAGGTCAGATACGTCAGATCAATCATACAGGGTGCATCCTAAGACTCATAGAGGCTGTCAAGTGGCAATATTCCCTTAGCCTTTACCCAAGTGTCTATGCTCTGTGACAAGGAAAGTCCCAGCCTTCAACCTCCCTTCCTTGTGAGCCAGGCATTAGCCATATATGGCTCAAGAGCAGAGCTCTGAGGTTTAGATATCTCTTTTGTTTGACACAGCCTATAGGGAATACTGGCCCATCATCTTTTTAGAATGTGACCTTGGCCCACCACTACCTCTAGGGAAGCAAAATATGGGAACTGCATGAAAAATTACCCCCTATCCTTTTCCTAAAATCTAAATCTCTTAGGGAGCCACTCTACTACCCCATAGAAATTGGTGGAAAATGCTCACATCCTGCCTGGACTCATTCAGGATCCAAAGACTCCCAACACGCTCAATAACAAGAAGGGATGCTATAATACAAATTACTCCCCTTTTTTAGGTTCTACATTGATCGGTGAAGGCTCCAACAGGGAGAGGAGGTCCCTACTTTAAAACCCTAGACAGTGGGAGAGAAAAGCCCTGGAGAATAGCCAAAGGAAGCCTGCTAAGCGTTAGATACAGCCTTCAATACTGCTGCCCTTTTAAAAGGGAGCCACTGGGGAGCAATCCTACTTAAAGTCCCCAGAGTCATGGGAGAGGCAACTCAACATTCTCAACACACTCATATAGGAACTCCCATTGCCCGTACTTGATTAAATTAGCACTGGCCATAGTCAATGGCAGAAAACAAGGTGGGACGCCCCCCGATGAACATCCTCAATTCATTAGCATTGTCTTCTACCAGGGTCAACTAGATGGGTCTATTCCTCTAAAGGGAAGCAATATCCTTACTTTAAACCCAACTGTGGTTGGGGAGGGAGGAAAACTAGGAAGATGGAATAAATTGGGGAAGGAATTTAGCAGCTTTAGCTTCAAGTCCTGTGTCAGACCTTTCAGAAAGCGGATCGTAAAATAATCAAACATGCCATTATCAGTCCATTATCCATCCAGCCTCAGGGCCTGATGTAAATGCAACTTCTTGTGTCTCACACACCCGTCTCCATACTGGCTTGATGAATCCGAAATTCAACCAGATGGAACTGGATTAAATATTTTGAATGTTTCGATCCAATATGACTTCTCTAATGCTGCCTGAATCATAATCATCCACAGTTCATTTGTTGGCTAGATGAGAACTGGCCCCTGACTGAGCCTGTCCCAGTGAAACTCTAGCATGCTGGGGCCTGATGCCGTGTGACGAGAGCAGGGGTATCGTGTGCCGTATGTTCGGAGATGACCAGTCATTTTCGCCGCCATCACCCGGGTGTAGTAGTGCCAGAAGACGAGAAAATGTGTCTCTGTGCACTCATCCGAAAGCGCGCACACGTCTCACAGCGCGCAAATATTGAGTTCTCTTTCAAGTTTTGCTCTTGAACGGACAAACTCACACAAAAAGTATGTCAACATGTCCATCTTTATGAGTATTCTAGCAGACATAGTCTGTATATGCCTGAAGTAAACTTAATATAGTCGAGAAAGATGACTCATATCCATGCATTAGGTCTTAAAGGGGCCGTAGCCTTTACTGCTGTCTGTTTAATGTCAAACAACAAAAGACAAGGACACCACTCACTGCTCTTGATTGAGTAGCTTTTGTAAGTTTAATAGGATTAATCTTTAATTTATACACTCAAATATGCAGTTATTTTACATTTGATCAATTTCTGTACCTGAAAACTAATGTTAGACGTACCTGAAAAACATAGTTTATTTTATTAGTAGGCCTATCTTTGCTCAATAGTATTGTTTTGCTGCTGCTTGTATTTAAATTATTTGTTCTTATTATTTTCTTTATTTTTGTTTGACAGTAGTCCTTTTTTCCCTGAACATAGCAAATACTGAACCTTACCGAAACCGTGAACCTAAAACCTTGATACAAACCGAACCGTGAGCAAACTGTACCGTTACCCCTAGCGTAACGTATGCGAGGGGGTGCCACAAAATGGAGAACATTTTCAAAGGGTGCCATGACCGAAAAAAGGTTGGGAAACACTGGTATAGATAAATTAACTAAATTAAAAAACAAATTATTTTTTACAACAGAAATAAATCAACACTAAACTTACTTAAGCTGAACAATGACACTATTTTCTTCTAGAGCTGCTGTACCTCCAAAACAAACTTTGTTGCATTATTTTCCTGTTATCACTGTAAAGCTGTTTCAATCTGTAGTGCACTATATAAATAAAGCACTATATAAAGGTGACTTGTCTTGTCCTCAGCGATTCGATCCTGTTTAACAAATTGTTTCAGATCTTTTCTTTTCCTCCTAGTGTTCTGCCTCCTCTGTGTTCAACTCCTCAAAGGCTCCACTTTTCCTCTAGCCCAGCCTCCAGTCCTCAGACTGTGACAGACCAGGTCCCCAAGAGGTCATAGGTGAAGATTTAGATTGCCGCAGGATGCACTTCCTGCTCATTAGGCGACAATCCCTGCTTCTGATCCAAATCTCTAAGTGTATCCGCCAAATATGCTTGCAATGTCATTGAATGCATGGCACCATTGCCCTGACCCACTGCAGCATATGTGAAAGATAACCCGCGTATCCTTAACACAAAGCATCATCAAATATCGTCACCAACGCAATCATCCCATATTCAAACCATTCAAATATTGTAAAGAATAGATGCAAACTGAATATAGTCTTTTGTGGAAGACTCATAGGAGGCTCATAGGAGAAGGATGATTATGGCCTGCCAGGAATCCCCTCATTGAATTTGTCATGAGCGACCTCCTGACCTCCACACACCAGATCCAATCTAGTAGTGGCGTGAGCCACAATATCCAACCGCTCCACGTGGGATGTGGGGCTGGCAGGCTAAGAGGGCTTAATAAAAGCTATATACTCTCCCCCTCCAATTGTATCCGCCTCTTCCTGGCCAGCAGCATGCTATCTGCTGTATCAGATGGCTCAAGAGACAGCACATCTTGATTCAACAGATCGCTCAAACCAGTTAATAAAGAACATGAAAGAGCTATACCTTTTTGGAATTCCTCAGCCAGCTTGAACTGCGGTCCTCATGACTGCAACCTCCATTGTGTCTCAGCTACAGCACGCCGCAATGCAAAGACGCTTGTTCATCATTTCTCGAGAATGAAGTCAAGCGTGAACAGAACTTCCTCATTGGGAATTTCTCACAATGGGTGCATTCAGAACCCTTGAGAACGCGATGAACGCGCATGTTCCTCAACCCAAACACCAAATGCACAGATTGTGTGTATCTTTAAGTGTCAAAAAACCTAGGACACAGAGGCACACACTTCCTGAAGCCCTTGTCTGAGTTTTCCATAGTAAATCGTCCTCACCACATGCTACAACAAACAAAAAAGACACATTCTGATGATCCCTCTTTTACTCATGGACACTCCGGTAATGACGTCACTGACTGTCGTTGGCCAATAAAAATGTTGTGTTTACACACGTGCTTCAGACACTGGTCATGCTGATGACGTTTCCCCCATATTGTCAATCTACGCAGTGTTAGGTTTCACTTTGAAAAGGAAATTTCGCTACTTTAGTGCAAAAATGATAATTCAGTCATTTATTCACCCTCAAGTTGTTCCAACCCTGTATGAATATCTTTCTTCTGCTGAACACAAAATAATATATTTTGAAGAAAGTCAGTAGCCCATAGACCTCCATAGTATTTCCTTTTTTTTTGCCATATTAAGGAAGTCAAAGGGGCCCATCAATATAAAAAATATTAAAACTAAAATATATATATATATATATAATATATGATACTAAAATAACACTGAAAATGTGTCCCATCAGAAAAAAAAAAACTGGTGTAGTTAATCACATTAACTATCAACATGTTCAACAAAGACTGACTACCACAAAGTGTCCAAGACCTCAATTTGAAGAATATACAGCAATCTATTTCTTCATACTTTTAAAGCTAATTAACTTAAAGGGGTGATGAATTGAGAAATCAACTTTCCCTTGAGCCTTTGATATATAAAAGTTAATCGTGATATAAGAATATCCTGTAAGTTTCAGAGCTGAAAACATCCTTGTTAGTCAAAAAAGCTTTTATAGACACCAGGCCAAGAAAACGAGAGATCTCAGAATGTGTCGACCACTGACATCATAGAATGCAGAAGCGCCGCCTCAAGCCCGCTCACCGACTCGTGCAGCTAAACGGGTCGCGCTACAGAGCAATAAACATGCCGGTTCCAGCTCACGTGCGTAAGACTGTAGTGATTGAGGCAAATCAGACACATAGTTGCCTGTTACATTTAACAAATATGTTTTAAATACTTTGTGCTTAGTAACAGACATTCCCCCAACACAACAGAGAAGGATCCTCGGTTACCCTGGAAACAAAACTGATAAGACGTTTTACGACCCCAAAGGAATTTGGCCACATGGAAAGTCCACAGGGAAAAGCCACAAAGCCTGTAAAACACACGCTTTTGCCTCAATTTATAGACAAACTGTCTATAAATAAACAAGCACCCTAGGACCTTGTATGTACACACATAACAGTCTTGTAAAGGTGCATTGTATGTCACTTAAGAATGTCTTATAAAATGACAGAAATTATTTAGAATGGGTTTTACCTCAGAAACATGCTCACACTGCACACAAAACACCCCGACACCTATTTACACACTATTTGGCATTGCACCTCAGTTAAAAAATTCTGAGAAAAAGTTACAGACTCACTATCCAACCTTGTGGGTTGTCACATCCCGCTGTCTCCCTCTCTCTGTATATTAGGTGACATATCCATAATCAATTTAAACAGTACAAACAGTCAGTTACTCCTAGTGGCTCTAACTATCGCCAAGAAAACTATCCTCATGAACTGGAGATCAAGGAACTCCATACACATTACAACTTGGAAAAATGTACTAATAGAGTACATCTCCATGGAAAACTTGACTACCTCCACTCAAAATAATACTTCAGAATTACAGCCTTCTTGGTCATCTCTCTTTAACTTCCAAAAGTCATGAATCCACTGACCTTCTTTGTTTGAAGCCATCCTCAATGATATACCATCAATAATCACACATGATTGAGGGGAGGGGGGTCAGGAATAGGTAGCAACACAGACTAATATCAAATATAAATAAAATGCCTATAAAATTATATTTAAATTTCTCTTTCTCTTTCTCTTTTTCGCTGCTTCCGGACCCTGGTTGGTTATGGCATACTAGTCCAGGCCATGAGCAGCTCTGATTAGTTGTGGGTGGGTGTGATGTGGGGCAGGGGGCCTTGGGTTTTCACCCTCCAGCTTGTACTTCTGCCTGGGATTTCTTGTCTCCGGCTGGCACAGCACTTGTCCGGCTGTTTTATGCTTCACATATTAGATGAGGTGCACACACACATTCATTTGGAGCATAAAACAAGGTTTAAAGCAAAGAAAGAAAAAAAAAGAAAAAAAAGGTACACATATAGGGTAAGTGAGGCGTGGGTATGGCGGCCTGGGCTTTGCACCGGGCTGGTTCCATGCTACACGCCATGCTTTTTTTTAATGCATTATACACTAGTCGACATTAACATATCATGAGTATAACAATGAAAGTAGCCATATTTCTAGGAAAGAAAGGAAAAAAAGGAAAAAACAAAAAACAAAGACAGGGTAAGCGTGGCATGTGTGTGACGGCTGGGGATGGGTATTTTGGGACCTGGGCCCCGCTGCACCTCACCTTGATAGCCCGTTGCAATATGATGCTGGCGGGGGTCTATCCTGTGCCATGGCCATGAGGGGTATCAGAGGCAGCTTTATAATACCTTATTATTAATGGCTGTATCAATATTACCGTTATTAATAATATTACTATTATTATTATCATTACTATTACAACATCTACTATTATTACTACTATTAATGGCTGTATCAATATTACCATTATTATTATTATTATTACTACTATTATTTTATTTTTATTTTTTTATTCTCTTCCTGATCCTTTAACCTCCCCCTCATTCCGGATGAAATGAGTATATTTGTTCATATATTTATCATTACTACTACTGCTAATACTATTATTACTATTTATAATTTCTTATTAATTTGATTTATCATTATTATTATTGTTGTTGTTATTATTATTACTATTATTATTAATATTGCTATTACTTTTGCTGTTGTCACCTTCCTCATACCCCATTTTCCTTTTTTTTTTTTTGGGATACTATTACTATCTTCATCATTATTATTGTCATTTGAAATTATTATTATTTATTTATTTTTTACTCTGGTTATGTCTGTTGTACTTCCCTACATGCTCCTTTATTCAAATATTTTTCCATTCCCACACCCAGTTACATTTACAGTTACACACACACACACACACACACACACACACATATACCCAAATCGTACTGACCATAATGTATGTTTTGTTGGTCTATGTAATTTTCATCTAATTTCTCATTTGTAAATATTGTACTTGTCTATTTGCATAATAAAAAAATTAAATAAAAAAAAGAATGTCTTATGAACAACTTACTATTTCAGGTAACCTCATATATGTTTTGTCTCCTATCAAATAAATGCTCGCTTCACGACTTACACTTTCATGTTCTGTGAGCGTTTCCCCAGATGCTTTCAAAACAATCCCCACATGTACCGAGAGGAGCTGAAGCTCATTAAATATGCAAATCTTATCCAATTCTAGCCGTGGGCGTTTACTTCCAAGTCTTCAGTGCGGCACGCCCATCAAAACCAAGCGTTTTTCAGAGAGCCTCAAAACCATGGCAGAAAATAGCCTATTACTTATTCATTATGATGTTTTTGAATGTAAAAACCATGCGAACGTCATAAGTTGACCCCACAAAAGTATACAAAAATAAAAAAGCCAGTTCATGACACCTTTAATTTCGTGAAATGTGTGCTTATGATACATTTACTTAAAATAAATGCCACTCATTTTTATATTGTGATATATATTGCAGACATGTGCTGTATATACTGTATATATTTTTATAGTGGCTTACATGTACACATTTTTTAGGGCTTTATATGGTTTGTTTCTACTTGCAATAAAAAAAATCTCAGAATGTCCATTGATGGAGAAAAATGCTTTTTTTTTTTGGCCCAGATGGTGTAGTTGCTAATGGAGCTGTGCTAACAAGCCAAACTGTGATCCCTTACAGTGTAAGGCATTGGACCAACATTGTGTTAGTTAGGTACAGTGCACCTGTTTTATCATTTCTCAGTAGAAGTAAATGGAAAATTATAGTCATGAGTCAACAGATGAGTCACCAGCACTTTCTACAAAATGTTATCCATTCTTTAAGGTTGTTAAATCTAAATCATGTCATGTTTTTGACTTTTCTCGTCAAAAATGTGTACCAGCATAATGTTTTTAACAGGTTGCAGAGAAAAACATTATCTAAAGAACAAGATGTTTTAGAAAGTTGGTCAGCAAATTTAGCAGCCCAGGTGGTCTGTCTCCGGCAAACACTAGTTATTATGGTACAGACTGTACCACAAAGTGTTGTAAAAAAAAAAAAAAAATCAAGCACTAAAAGTCTCCTTGAGACCCTTGATCAAATGAACACTGCCCATGATGAAGAGGTTGAGGGATTACAGCTCCTTTGTGGAAACATTTCTTGTCTTTGTTTGCATTAGAAAAAAAAAGAGAGACTTATGGTGCGTTCCATTCGACAGGGTTCCTACGCTGTGTTCACTGCTCCCTACTCCCTGAGCACGGTATATCAGTTGAAGTGGACTTCACTGACAATAATCGCTCATTTGGAACGCCCTACAATGTCATCAAAGAAAGGCAACGAAGAGGTCGCACAGATTTAGCCTGGTCCTACCAGACTCATGCATTTCATTTGTACAGAGAGTCTGGCCTAGCCTGACGTCGTCATACTCAATTCTAGTCAGAATATGAGTCTGATACTGCTCCGTTGGGCTGTGATTATGGGGCGTGTTTCAACCGAACCAGGAAAGACCTCAATTGGATAGACCTACAACCAATCAGAGCAACGGAGCGACGCATAACGTTAGTTATCAAACGTCAACAGAACTCAACTGCACTGTGTTGCCATGTCCGCGGGTTGAAGCGACCCCAATTATGTGATATACAGACCCAGGAATTCGATTTTTTTAGCTGCCAGCCCTGCCAAAATAACACATATTTTACCCCCCAAATGCCTTTTTTCCCGGAGAACCCCCCCCCCGGAAAGCTATTGGGCTTGTTTTTGGCCAGTTTTGAGGAACGTTAGCAATTGGGCGGGTTTTGTTGTAAAAACTTGGCAACCCTGCACGCACGCTGGAATAAGTAGCCTAACGTTAGAAGAAAAAGATGAGTGTAAACGATCTTTGCTGGTGTTGTAAAAAAATAATTTAAGGATACACAGAGTACTTACCAACACAATCATCATTTCTGAGAGAAATAGTAAAGGTGAATGCATATATGAACAAGTTCTCCGTTTAGGATTAGAACAAATTCAACCCAAGCGCTCTTTGATGACGTGGATGATTTTGTTACTGTTTATCATCTGTCCATCATCGTCTAAAGCCCGCCCTGACAATTTCATTGGTCCGAACAGTTTCTGTTCGGGCATAACTACTTCTCTATGGATCAAGTCCAGACCGAACTGCCCGAGTAAAAATGTTGTGGGCGGGGCTAAGTTCGGCTGGCATCCAGGCTAAGTCTGGCCACTCTCAAGCGTTAACTTCCTTGAAGGAGGGTAGGCCTACTCTGTTGAAGTTTAAAACTATTGGATCTGCCCAGAGCCACTCTGGATCTGCCATAACCAATCACTAACGTTTGGTTGTGACGTATGTCATCTCAAACTAGTGCACAACATCAACGCCATCGTTCTCAGCCACTCCCTCTGTTCACTGATTGGACCGGTTAAAGTTTGACCCGAGAAAACCAGGTAATATACCGCAATCCCAGACAGAGTACTGAAGGAAAATGAAAATTGAGCGGAAGTAGGAGGGCGGAGCCAGGCTAGCGCGGATTATGATATAACAATTTAATATTGTAATTTACTTTACTTTCAAATTTAAAACCATATAATAAGCATAACAATTTACAAAACACACCGTATGTATCTAAAAAATATAATCAAAACATTGTCTGTTAGTTTTATTCATTTATACCTGCATTGACTATGAACAGATTTGTAGCTGCACCTGACATTATATGAAATTTTGGATTTAGTTAACTGTGTATAAATGTATTCTTAATCAATGGTCTTTGTAGCCGTCTCATCTCGTGCGCTTTCTTTCCCACGCGCAGCTGCATAGTAAAAATTCCTCAGGTAAATAAAGTAAAATATAAAAAAAGGACAGCCCTCAACTGCTTCTCAACACTTTTAATTTGTTTACATTTTCATAAAATATTGCTTAATATTCAAATGTAACAGTTACTGCCATAACCATTCATAAATACTCTAGTTTGTATAATAATTATGAATATTCAAATGCATACGTAAACTCAATCGCAGAGCTGTTTAAAAACTCTTCCAATGGCTCAGCTCCATCGTTAGTTCTGACTGGTGATGCGACGCGCAATGACAGTTGGGTGATTTTCATTTTGTATCAATGTTCCCTTCTTCCCTACGCCGTTCACAGTACCCTTTGAACTGAACATGTTCACTCCCTTTGGATTGGAATCTTACTTACAGTTTTTTTCAATTGCTTAAGCACAATTTTGAAACCGGGGCACGGTTTGTCATAACACTACACACAATTAACACAACCCTACACCAAAGTAGCACAACACTTCAGATCATTTGCAAAATGGAACACTTTTGTCAAAACTATACACGACTTTATAAAAACAATATTTTGTTACCATACGAAACACACACATTTCATATGACTTCAATCTTTTTGAAGCAGTTACACACTGCTGTTGCTAACCTAAAACACTTTTAGCAAGTCTAATGTCTCAGTGATTAGAGTACTGTAAATGAAGTACACAGAGAAAGTGCAACTATACAATAGTTCACCAAACCCTACACAAGACCAGGACTGCATATTGATGAAAATATATATTTCTCTCCACATTGTAAAATCTTTCGATTCATTCATGCATTTTCAAAGGTTTGTTTTTTATATCTGCTGAGGTTGGGCTGAAGTCTCTGTCCAACCTCTCTCAATGTCAACCCATGGGTAGTCAGTAGTACCCATGGGTACCAAGGTTGCCCGAATCGCATCTGATAAATTGGTCCCCATCTTCTTTGGCCACATCCTACTCCAGGTCCCCTTTCCCCTCTCTTCTCCTCTCTACCCCCTTCCCCTCTCTACCCCTCTCTAGCCCCTCTCTTCTCCTCTCTAGCCCCTTCCCCTCTCTACCCCTTTCTAGCCCCTCTCTTCCCCTCTCTACCCCTTTCTAGCCCCTCTCTTCCCCTCTCTACCCCCCTTCCCCTCTCTACCCCCCTTCCCTTCTCTTCCCTCTTCCCCTCTTTACCCCCCTTCCCCTCTCTACCCCCCTTCCCCTCTCATCCTCACTCTTCCTCTTACTGCGATGTTGCCTTCCATTTTTGTTGAAGACAGGTGTACTTACCTGTTGCCTTTTTATAGTGCTTAAACCTGATTGGTGTGTCTACAATTTAGCAATCATGTGTTTGTGCACCTGATGGCTGTGTTTAACATTGGCTCATAGGTGTGGTAATTTGACTGTCAGTGCTTTGGAATTGCAAGGAAGTGACATCATGATATACTGTTTAGTGTTTTGCAAATCACTGTGTGTAATGTTTTGCAAATAGTGTGAAGCTGACAATGTGCTTACAGTTGTGCAAATCTAGCCTTGTGTTTTGCTCCTTGAGTTTAAGGTTTTGCTAATTGTGGGAAAAGTTTAATTTTAGTGTGTAAGCAATCGTAAAAATGTTTTAATATGGCTGAATACCCTGTGAAGTCAACGTCGCAGTCCACTTACAGTCGAATGGAACGCACCTTTAACCTCAAGTTTAGTCTTACTGGTGCTATCAGCAAACAGAAACATTTCTTATATCACCTCAAACAAAGTCAATATTTTACTCTCACCATTGTCATTTCCATTGTAATTTCAGGACCAATGCACTTCCATTCTTAGGTAATGCATTACAATGAGTTTCTTTCCCAAAAGTGTTGTAACTACATCACAAATGAGCACATCCATTGTTTGTTAATGATGTTATGCTGTGGTAAGTAATAACTTCTGCAGAGATTTTGAAAGGGGCATTTAGAATTTCGAATGGGAAATTTGGAATTTTGAAAGGGGCATTTAGAATTTTGAAGCAGGCATTACGTAACTCCATTGTATCAAATGAATGTATATATGTATGTATTGTAAAATATGTTTGTACGTTTCCCATGAGATCTAATTCTCCTGCCAGGCTGTTGTTGAAAATAAGAACTTGTTCTTAAGTAACTTGCCTGGTTAAATAAAGGTTAATAAATAAATAAATAAATTTGAAGGCGGCATATTTTGCATGTAACTCTCTTTTGAACATTAACTTGTAATAAAAAATGACTCCTAATTGTATTTCTTTTTATATGTTTCTTCATGTGTGGAATACAGTCGCGCACACACACACACACAAACATATTTCTTTAGTACAGCTTTACTGTTAGAGATCAGCCAGTCTCCATCATCACCCAATCACAGAGATCGTTATCACCAGTAAACCAATCCCCGCACCTGCACCTAATCTCATCCTCATCATCACTTCAGGCAGCATATAAGCACACACCTCACTTACCTGGCATTACTTACCTGTATCCAGTATATGTTACGTTTCCCCATCGTCTCTCCTGATGCTTCGTGTTTCCATTATCTTCCTGTTCTTCCGTGTCCCCATCCACGAGTCTCCTTTACTCACCAGTATCTCCACTTATGTGCCATCTTCTGCAATGCAGAAGTACTGTCAGTATTCCCATTCGCCATTCTTCAGCATTCCACGACAACAGAATTACTCACCTGCAAGTTATATTCACTGTCTGCATTTAGTTTTTTTTCAAATTTTTCACAGTTGTGTTGAATGGATTTGTCCTCGTTGTTGTCGCCTGCCTTTCCCTCCTACTCCTCTTCCTCTGTCCGTTGTTAGCATCCATTGTTCAAAACAGGTATCTGACTTTTGACATACAACCCCAAATCAGAAAAAGTTGGGACAGTATGGAAAACTCAAATAAAATAAAAAAAAGTGATTTCTAAATTTACTTTGACTTGTATTTCATTGCAGACAATATGAACACAAAATATTTCATGTTTTGTCTGGTCAACTTCATGTCATTTGTAAATATGCATCCTTTCCTGTCATTCAGACCTGCAACACATTTCAAAAAAAGTTGGGACAGGAGCAATTTAGGGCTAGTAATGAGGTAAAATGGTTAAATAATGATGTGATTTGAAACCGGTGATGTCAACAGGTGATTGTAATTATGATTTGGTACAGAAGCAGCATCCATGAAAGGTCTAATCCTTTAGGAGCAAAGATGGGCAGAGGATCACCAGTTTGCCAACAAATACGTGAGAAAATTATTGAAATGTTTAAAAACAATGTTCCTCAAAGAAAGATAGGAAGAGATTGGGATATTTCACATTCAACAGTGCATAACATTCAAAAGATTCAAGGAATCTGGAGGAATTTCAGTGCGTAAAGGACAAGGGCGCAAGCCTAAGCTGAACAACTGTGATCTCCGATCCCTCAGGCGGCACTGCATCAAGAATCGTCATTCATCTATAAGTGATATCACCACATGGGCTCAGGACTACTTTGGCAAACCTTTGTCAAGTACCACAATACGTAGTTACATCCACAAATGCCAGTTAAAACTGTTCTGTGCCAAAAGGAAGTTCTATGTTAACAGTGTCCAGAAGCGCCGTCGACTTCTCTGGGCTCGGAGGCATCTGGATGGACCATCACACAGTAGAAACGTGTACTGGTATTTTTTGGGAGGAATGGACGCTGTGTGCTCCGGACCAAAGAAGAAAAGGATCATCCAGACTGTTACCAGCAACAAGTCCAAAAGCCAGGGTCTGTCATGGTATGGGGTTGTGTCAGTGCCCTTGGAAAAGGTAACTTGCACTTCTGTGAAGGCACCATTAATGCTGAAAAGTACATAGAGATTTAGGAGCATAATATGCTGCCTTCAAGAAGACATCTTTTCCAGGGACGTCCATGCATATTTCAACAAGACAATGCAAAACCACATTCTGCACACATTACAAAGTCCTGGCTGCGGAGGAAGAGGGTACGGGTACTTGACTGGCCTGCCTGCAGTCCTGACCTGTCTCCAATAGAGAATGTGTGGCGCATTTTGAAGTGCAAAATGCGACAACGAAGACCCCGTACTGTTGCCCACCTTAAGACTTGTTTGCAGGAAGAATTGGACAAAATTACACCTGAAACACTTCATCACTTGGTGTCTTCAGTCCCTAAACGTCTTTTAAGTGTTGTGAAAAGGAATGGCAACATTACAAAGTGGTAAATGCTTTACTGTCCCAACTTTTTGTTGCAGGTCTGAATGACAGGAAAGGATGCATATTTACAAATGACATGAAGTTGACCAGACAAAACATGAAATATTTTGTGTTCATATTGTCTGCGATGAAATACAAGTCAAAGTAAATTTAGAAATCACTTCTTTTTTTTTATTTGCGTTTTCCATACTGTCCCAACTTTTTCTGATTTGGGGTTGTATTTATAGGCCTATACTACAGTAAAGCAGTGATTTGGTTAGTGTTAAGCAACAGTTAAGCAATTCGTGTTTGCACATGTGAGGAGTGTGTGTGTGACCTGGTGAATAAGTGTAGCATTTTGATTGGTTGTGATTGGAAAAGGAAAGCAAGTCACTTCCTGTTAGATTTTTGTGCTTTAGGTAGATAATTATGTGTAGCGTTTTGAAAAAAAGTGTTTTATGCAATTGAAAGGCTGAGAAATAGCTTATGGTTTTGGAGATTTGGAGATTTTGGAGATTTTGGAGTGAGGGGTTGCAAAAATCGTGTGACATGAACAGATTTTGTGTGTTAGCAGTTGGAAAAAACTGTAATAAAGCTAATTGTCATTCTAACCATCCTTGTTGTGAGCCTCTGTCCTGTAACATTTACCATACAAGTAAAAAAACAAAAAACAGAATTTGAAACCACTATTTTCAAAGACTGAAGTTAAAGTGTTTTTGGAGGAGGCAAAAAAATAAAAATCATAAACAACAGCTGGTCATGGATGCATATAAAGCACTGAGGAGGTGGAGGCACTTTGCTAGTGTGACAAAACAGAAGGCTCCAGATTGTAAAAGAGAGGCAAATAAGACAGCTGGTGGTCCCAATGCTGTTCCTCCTTTGACTGCAGATGAAGAGAAGCTTTGGCCATTCTCTTGTCCCAAGCCAAAGCATTAGACTGTGAAAAAAAATGTAAACAGCATGACAAAAGGTTATATTGCAATTATAAACCTATTAAGAATCCAATTACAATATGAGAAACAATCCAGTTAAAATGTGCTTTATTACTGCCACAAGAAATTGATGAATCACTCATGGATAGCTACTTCATTTCGATTCCTGATTATTAGAAAGCAAAGTGTTTCCATTCATCACTCAATTGCATCAGTAGCAGGGTTTACTAATGACTTACCTATAAAAACACTATCTGTGTTTCAAAGTGCTCAGCAATGGGAGATTTACACAGAGTCCTACAGCTTGAACACAGAAGGAGACCCAGAAGTGAAGTAGTGTACATCAATGACCGCTTGACAAAAAAGGGGTTCGCTGATGCCTGGTGAAAAAAAGCTAATAATTATTTCAATCATAAAAAATGTATAGTTGAAATTTTAGTCTGATGCACAAAAAACGTTTTTAGAATGATCAAATATTCATGTTTTTGGAACATGTGAATGCGTTTTTTAAATTATTGCAACATCATCTTTAAAAAATCAGGGGGTAAAATATTCAATGTCAAAGTAGTCTGCTTGCAAAAACTTTGAGAATGCCTTCTCAATCCAATGAGGATATTGTGACAAAATTCCAATAGACCCTTTTCATATTTCTGGCCCAGCAGGCACAGTATGTCAATGTGACATCAGGAAGACGTTGGACTCCAACTAATCCAATCCTAATCAGTCACCATTATGGTGATCTGTGTTTGCTTTAGTTGGGCAGTTTGACTCTTGCCCTTTTAACATTAGTTTTTCTCTGGCTGGTCTAACTGGGTTTGTTATGGCAAGCACTGCAAGAGAAATTGTCTTCAGATGATGTCAGCTATTTGATGATGATAAAGATACTTTCTTCATGTAGTGTTTGATTCACTGATCATATTCAGAGTCTATTATTTGTTTAGATATGTTATTCATTTCTCATTATTGATTGTAATAGTCCTGTGATTGTTCTAATCTGAGGGATTGTGCATCAAACTGTTTTAAAGATACACACATACATTAAAGAATCAGCATATGAATCTCAATAACGGTGACATGCTTCATGCCGCAATGCATTCTAGGTGCATCATACAAAACTAGTCAATGGCTCCCAGAATGCATTGTGGCATTAAGCACGTCACCATTGTTGAGATTCATACACTGATTATTGATGTCTGAGTGAGTCTAATAGAACCTGGAGATCAAAATATTTAGTGGACAATGTAGAATTACAGGCCTGCTATAATTAAAAATACAAAATGATCATGTATCAAAATATAGATTCTGGATGACATCAGTGAAATAGACCACTATATGATGAACATATCTTTATCATCAAGTAAGACAATATCATCTGATCACATTTTCTCTTGCATTTCTTGCCGTAACAGCAGCTAGAGAAAAACTAAAGTTAAAAAGTCAAGTCAAACGACCCAATTAAAGAAAACACTGATCACCATAATGGTGATCAAACTAAACTATTATTTTCAATAAAACATCAACATCTAAACCTCCGTTAATTCTCAATCAGAGCTTCTGTAGACGTCTGACAGAAATAAAGTCAATCTGGTTAGTAATGTGTGAAGCTGGTAATGCTGTTTGTGGAGGTATTTAATCCTCCTCTGCTGAGATCTTCAGAGATTTAATGTGCTGCCATACATTTCACCCTTTTTTAATTTAAAAAAAAAAAGTATTTATTTTTACAGTGCGGTGCTTAATCCAACCAAAATTCAACGTCTGTCTGATGTTGGAGCTTGACGTCAAACAAACGTTGAGTTTAGACGTCAACCCGTTTTTCATTTTCAACCAAAATATGACGTCTGACTGACGTTGGATTAGTTGGAGTCCAGCGTCTTTCTGACGTCACACAGACATACTGTGCCTGCTGGGGGGTTTCTCCGAGCGGAAGTCCTAGTTGGGTTAATTTTTATAGTGATGAATGATAGAATACATTAAATATATATTTTTGTGTGCCCATTTGCTCAAATAGCAAAAGAAAAACACCACAATATGATTTCACAACTTTCAAAAAGATGGAAAAAATAGAGTGCGATTGATAACGGCAGTCAGAAGAGAGAAAGATGTTAATTTTTACCATCACTCCCAAAGACGCTGTATTAGAAACACCCTCACAGCAGCGGTAACTTGTTTTTTGTAATTTGATGCAAAAGTAATATAATATAAAGTATTAGTGTTATAAATGTACATAACACAAATTTTAAAAAAGAAAATACAAAAAACTTTGCAGGATTTACGATATTGATGACCGTTAAAACGCGTCATCACATTCTGTGAAAAGGGTCTAGACAAAGATCCTTCAAATTTAGCATGAAACCACAAATTCCAAATTCTTCATTGCCATAAGCAATGAGAACCAACAGTGCAAGTCTTAGTTTTACAATTTACATTTGGCAGATGCGTCAACTGCATTCAAGGTATCCTTTCAGTTCCTTCATTCCCTAGGAATCTGTCCCATGATTTTGCCATGTTCTATGTCTACTGCTTGGGCTACAGGGAAGCTACAGAAACTGAACTAGCTACACATGAGATGTGCTGCATTATTATTTTGTGAGGTTTTTATATGGAGGTGTTTGGTAATGGTCTGGAAATCAGCAAATCTTTAGTCAGCAAGGCTGAGACAGCTGTATCACCTTTACTGTTATGGCTTATGAATCTTAAGCTTCCCCCCAAATGCCTCAAGAAATCCATAACACTGCCAACATTCTTAGGGTGATTGGCAACAAATTTTGTTATTTGCTTCGAGTCTTGTCTGGTCTGACTTGAGCTGAATAATGACACTATTTCCTTCTGTCGAGCTGCTTTATAGCTAAATTGAATTTGTTTCAAAATTGATGTACAGTGCAACATCGACAGTGATACTGAAGCTGAGCTGAATAATGATTATATAATAATGGCAATTGTCTTCTGTAGAGCTGCTTGCAAGCTAACAAAAGAACTAAGAATGCTTTGCTAAGATTCCCATTAAGCTATGGAAACATTATTTCTGAAAACATTCCAAACGAAATCATTTAAAAAAAAAACATTTATCTTGGTTATATGAACATTAAGAGGACATTTTATTTTATAATTTTGCAAACATTATGGGAGTTACATTCAAATGTTCTCTGAACATTCTGAAACAAGTAAAACATTTAAAAAACGTTAGACGAACTTCCAACTAAAAACATTCCATGATTGATGTTCAGATAATGTTTTTTTGCTAAAGTTTTGAAAACATTATTAAAGACCAGATAACTTTGAACACCAATTCTAGGAACGTTACTGGAATCAATCAAGTTTTGCAAATATACAATATATAACAGAAATATATATTTTTTTGAGCAAAAAACTACTACTAAAATTACAAGTGAATGGCAAGGAAATGTAGGTATGTCATGAATATATAGAAAACCATACATCTGATTATACATTCAGTATCAATGGTCATTAAAGAGCAAAGTATCTATGTTACTACTCAAATAGAGGGATTAGTGTACCCTTGTGAGAGCATCTAACAACAGTCCTGGGCTGCGTTTCCCAAAAGCATTGTGAGATAAGTTGATCAGAGAACATTGGTGGCAATGGTCTTCATGATCAACTTGGGTCTACTAATGGTGCCTTCCCAGAATTATCGTAAATACAAGTTTACTAATTGGAAATTGCACATGAACACCCTCCCAAGTCAGATTTATTACTGGGAAACTTGGAAACAAAGTTGGGCGTGCCATAAACTTTAAACACGGCAGAGGGGAGAACGATTGCTGCTGTGACTGCTATTCTTTATTAGTCTTTTCCACAGCAGCTACATTGCCTTGCCTTGTTGTTAAAGTAATGCATATTTACAAGAATGAATAACAATTTGAAGAATATTGTATGTTTTAAACAAAGTGAAAATAGCATGTACACTGAACAAAATTATAAACGCAATTTTGACAAACTGTCAGAAACATGGCCAGCATACTCACCGGACATGTCACCCATTGAGCATGTTTGGGATGCTCTGGATCGGCGTATACTACAGCGTGTTCTAGTTCCTGCCAATATTCAGCAACTTTGCACAGCCATTGAAGAGGAGTGGACCAACATTCCACAGGCCACAATCAACAACCTGATCAACCCTATGCGAAGGAGACGTGTTGCACTGCGTGAGGCAAATGTTGGTAACACCAGATACTGACTGGTTTTCGGTGAACCAGCTAATGAAAATTGGGGGTAAAAACAAAAGTGTTGCGTTTATAATTTTGTTCAGTGTATTTGACCGAAATTCCTATCTAGATAGCATGGTAAAATAGCATGTATTGTTGACAGCTATTAAAATTTAAGTCAGGATCCGTAGGCAACCTTATCTTGTATACATTTTGGCTTTGTTGTGAATGTCCTTTCCAACAACAAAGTCATTGAAAGTGACAAACTCGTAATTACGACTTCAGAAGTGGGAAGTACTGGTAGTAATTTTCAGATGACAGCATGTATCATACACAGCCGATATGTGCCAGAGAATTAGTATGTTATGATATATCTGGTGCTGTTTGTGTGACGGATAAAAATTACCTTTTTTATTTTTATGAAATTAATGTACTATATTTTAGTTTGATAATGTTTTTTTATTTAATATTTTGCATTTTTAGGGGATTTTATGGTGCTAAATTATATTTAAGGAAAAGTTAACAGTTAACTGTTGAATACTTGAAATCTTGAATGCTTTGGAGCACAGACTTAAGTTTGGTCTTTTTTAAAAAACACTTGGCAGATTGGAAAAAAAAGAAGTTAAATTTGATATGAAATATATATTTTACAAAAAATGTTTTACTCTAAAAACGAGAAAATCAAAGCCATATATCTAGTTGTGTTCCAAATTTGAATTTGATACCTCAAAAAATTAGCTTTCGGTAAGTACCAAACATTTCCACTAGATGAAATTTGCAGTTGCGTTTCCAATCGGGACCATTTAAAGGGTTAGTTCACCCAAAAATGAAAATAATGTAATTTATTACTCACCCTCATACCGTTCCACACCCGTAAGACCAATTTGTGTTCCTTCATCTTCGGAACACAAATTAAGATATTTTTGTTGTAAATTCGATGGCTCAGTGAGGCCTGCATAGCCAGCATTTCCTCTCTCAAGATCCATTAATTTACTAAAAACATATTTAAATCAGTTCATGTGAGTACAGTGGTTCAATATTAATATTATAAAGCGACGACAATATTTTTGGTGCGCCAAAAAATGAAATAACGACTTATATAATGATGGTCGATTTCAAAACAATGCTTCATGAAGCTTCGGAGCGTTATGAAATAGCGGTTCGGAGAGCCAAAGTCACGTGATTTCAGCAGTTTGACACGCGATCCGAATCATGATTCGATACGCTGATTCAAAATATTGGCAAAATATTCTCGTCACTTTATAATATTAATATTGAACTACTGTACTCACATGAACTATGTTTTTAGTACATTAAAGGATCTTGAGAGAGGAAATGTAATTGCTGGCTATGCAGGTCTCACTGAGCCATCAGATTTCAAAACAAAACAACGAAAAAGCCACAACACAAATAAATCAAGCCACAACATAACGGAAACAAGCCACAACACAACGAAAAAGCCACAACACAATGGAAATGCTCCCAACCACTCGGGGGCACTTCACTTGGAGCGCGGTAAAGTTTCCACTGTTCTAGAGTCGCAATCTTACAAAGTTATCAATACCACAATTCGTTTTAACAGTATGTAGGCTAAACATTGCTTATCGACATGAAATATTAATTCAAAATCACCTAAATGCATTATAGCTGCATATAATGCTTCGACCCGCTACCACGGTGCATGACGTCTGCCAATTCCACGTCTGCCAGGGAACGTCTGCCAATTCCACCAAATGGTTGAAACGTATAATTTGTATGAATTAAAATTACATTTAACATTTAAAAACAGACATGTTAAAATTCCACAGCTTGATTGTATTGGTAAAACTGACTTAGTAATGCACAACACAACATTGGAATTTGAAAATAAAAAAAGTACATTTAATTCATACAAATTATACGTTTCAACAACTTGGTGGAATTGGCAGACGTTCTCTTAGCACCGTGGTAGCGGGTAAAAGCATTCTCGAGTATAAATATGCAGCTATAATGCATGTAGGTGATCTATAGAACAATTCAAGGAAAACTAATTTTACCGCACTCCGAGAGCCCCCTAGGGGTCGGGAGCATTTACATTGTGTTGTGGCTTTTTTGTTGTGTTGTGGCTTGTTTCCCGTGTGTTGTGGCTTGTTTCCCGTGTGTTGTGGCTTTATTCCGTTATGTTGTGGCTTGTTTCCGTTGTGTTGTGGCTTGATTCCGTTGTGTTGTGGCTTGTTCCGTTGTGTTGTGGCTTGTTTCCGTTGTGTTGTGGCTTGATTCCGTTGTTGTGGCTTGTTTCCGTTGTGTTGTGGCTTGATTCCGTTATGTTGTGGCTTGTTTCCGTTGTTGTGGCTTGTTTCCGTTGTGTTGTGGCTTGTTTCCGTTGTGTTGTGGCTTGTTTCCGTTGTGTTGTGGCTTGATTCCGTTGTTGTGGCTTGTTTCCGTTGTGTTGTGGCTTGATTCCGTTATGTTGTGGCTTGTTTCCGTTGTTGTGGCTTGTTTCCGTTGTGTTGTGGCTTGTTTCCGTTGTGTTGTGGCTTGTTTCCGTTGTGTTGTGGCTTGATTCCGTTGTTGTGGCTTGTTTCCGTTGTGTTGTGGCTTGATTCCGTTGTGTTGTGGCTTGTTTCCGTTGTGTTGTGGCTTGATTCCGTTATGTTGTGGCTTTTTTCCGTTGTGTTGTGGCTTTATTCCGTTATGTTGTGGCTTGATTCCGTTGTGTTGTGGCTTGTTTCCGTTATGTTGTGGCTTTTTCCGTTGTGTTGTGGCTTTATTCCGTTATGTTGTGGCTTGTTTCCGTTGTGTTGTGGCTTGTTTCCGTTGTGTTGTGGCTTGATTCCGTTGTGTTGTGGCTTGTTTCCGTTGTGTTGTGGCTTGTTTCTGTTGTGTTGTGGCTTGATTCCGATGTTGTGGCTTGTTTCCGTTGTTGTGGATTGTTTCCGTTGTGTTGTGGCTTGTTTTCGTCCTGTTGTGGCTTGATTCTGTTGTGTTGTGGCTTGATTCCGTTGTGTTGTGGCTTGATTCCGTTATGTTGTGGCTTGTTTCAGTTGTGTTGTGGCTTTATTCCGTTATGTTGTGGCTTGATTCCGTTGTGTTGTGGCTTGTTTCCGTTATGTTGTGGCTTTTTTCCGTTGTGTTGTGGCTTTATTCCGTTATGTTGTGGCTTGTTTCCGTTGTGTTGTGGCTTGATTCCGTTGTGTTGTGGCTTGTTTCCGTTGTGTTGTGGCTTGTTTCCGTTGTGTTGTGGCTTGATTCCGATGTTGTGGCTTGTTTCCGTTGTTGTGGATTGTTTCCGTTGTGTTGTGGCTTGTTTTCGTCCTGTTGTGGCTTGATTCCGTTGTGTTGTGGCTTGATTCCGTTGTGTTGTGGCTTGTTTCCGTTGTGTTGTGGCTGGTTTCCGTTGTGTTGTGGCTTGATTCCGTTGTGTTGTGGCTTGATTCCGTTGTGTTGTGGCTTGTTTCCGTTGTGTTGTGGCTGGTTTCCGTTGTGTTGTGGCTTGTTTCCGTTGTGTTGTGGCTTGATTCCATTGTTGTGGCTTGTTTCCGTTGTGTTGTGGCTTGTTTTTGTTGATTTGTGGCTTGATTCTGTTATGTTGTGGCTTTTTCGTTGTGTTGTAGCTTTATTTCGTTGTGCTGTGAAAGGGTTCATTGATGGTATCATTGTCAGTGTGGCGCAGTTTTGATCATGTAAAGTGTGTCATCATAGGCAAACTGAACAATTAGTATTGCTAGTGCATGCTAGAAAAAACAAAACATACTGAAACTAAGATACTGAATATATGCACCAATAAAATTTAATTGAAATTAAAAACAAAATTAAATGAATGAATGAAATCTAAAATTAAATCAAAACTACAATAACCCTGGTTCGCGCCAGAGGTAGTTTGTTTTAATGATAATCTGTTGACAAAACTAATTTTGCATATCCAGTTACTGGGTCATAATGTCTCATGCACACTTTTTTTTTTCCGTTCCAGATATTTCTAAAATTCCCTGCACAGTTTTTTTAGCCTTTGAAACACCTCCAGTGTGTGATCCCTTTTCTCACTCACATCACTTCAGTCGATTCTTCCACTTAATTTATGTATGGATCTTTATTTTCACTCACCTCACATGCTGGTTCACCATCTGCATTCATATCGGGTCCTGCATCTCGGCTCAGTTTCTGACACTTTGGCCTTTCTTTATTTTCCATATTTTCAACTGTTATTACTCTTGTGTATTCACCTTGCAGTCAGTAATCTGAATAGTGCTTATCCTTGCTTATGTGGAGAATCGTTTATATCCTTAACCTTTGCATTCAAAACACAGAGAGGCATACACCATGAATGAGCTCTCATATGGTTAACAATACAGTGGGGCTTTCGCATTTTTCCCATCCCAAAATATTAAATAACAACAAAAACCAATCACAGTACTGTGACATTGTGGTCATGGAGAAAGAGAGATGAGGTGAGGAGTTGCAGCTATTATTTCAAAATAAGAAGATGCAGGAATGAAGGAAGATTAGAAGAACAATAATCCAAAGGGAGAAAACCAAAACAGCTTTGCGTGAAGGTGAAAAAACAGCTACGTCCGAAAACTGGAAAATGCTGCCTTCGGAGGACACATTTCAAGGTAGGAAGGCATCAAGGCAAGTCCGAATCCAATGTTAGCTCCCTGAGATGCCGTCATCTGATGGATTTCTCAAGGCAGCATATGTATCGTTCGCTGCCTTTGATATCCCACAATCCTATACATTCCAGTTGACAGTAGAGCTAGAAAAAGAAAGATGGCATCTGAAAGTTGCGGTTGCTGGTCAGTTTGTGTGTAAGTGTATGTTTTGACCAACATTTTCCACTTCCGATGTCATTTCTAGCGAGAAATTACTACTGTAGTAATTCAATATTTGTTTAGTTCTCACCAAAGCTCGCTTTATTTTGCTGTAGATCATTAAACTGTTACACTGCCTTAGAAGTCTGTCTGAAATCAGTTTCGTGAGGTGCCTTTGTGCGCTTACGCTGTCTAACAAGTCATTGCCTGATAAGGCAGCAAGGCAACAAGTCAGCTGCCTAAGTTTTCTGTTGGAGCCAACATCTGACAACAACTGAACTAATGCACAGGGCTAGAAACGAGGCTCTAAATTAGACACAGGTGAACAAAAATGAGTAACCAAGGGAATAGATAAGAACATACATGGGCTGCGTCCGAAAACTGAAAAATGCTGCCTTCGGAGGACACATTTCAAGGTAGGAAGGCAGCAAGGCACGTCTGAATCTAATGTTAGCTTCACTTCCTGTCTACAGAGATACCTTCACCTGATCGATTTTTGAAGGCAGCATATTTGTATCCTTCGCTGCCTTTGATATCCCACAATCATGTGCTTTCCATTCTGTGACAGTTGAGCTGGAAAAAAAGATGGCGTCCGAAAGTTGCGTTTGCTGGTCAGTTTGTGTGTAAATGTACGTTTCTTTCCAACATTTTCATTTTCTCAAAACCACCATAAGAGCACATCTTTGATTCACATTTGTGAATGTGGAAGGACACATGACATGCTAATCTCTTACAATCGTGTGAGGCAAAGCATGTAGGCTATGTCTGCATAAACAACTGTGTACACCAATCAATCACTCAGCATACAACGCACTCAATTAAAACATTCCCAGCATGCACCAGAGAAAGATGACTCTCATCTGCCGTGACAGTTTAGTGCTGATCACTGGAATACATCATGATGGCTTTGGGAAACTGAAGTTTGAGGTGTGAAACCTTATCTGGTGCTATTATTTTGGATATCATGTCAAACTGCCTGCTACTTGTCCAGATGACAGCCTGTTCAAACCTGAACCTGGCCACCTCAAAACCTAGGCCTATTTACATTTAATGAGAGGACACATTTTTTTCAACACAAATGTGTTTTTAACCCATTCAGGCCCTGTGGTCATTGTAATGAATATCACATGGTTTATGTTTTAACCAATAACATTTTATGTTTTTATAATTTTGTGTAATGCAACCAATCACTATGAATATATGACCTCCTAACTTTTTACCCTTTATGATTTCTGTTAATAGCCCCACCAACTTGCACCTATTATAAACTTAATAATATCAAGTGATATCAAGCTATACCTTTCAGAGTTTCAGAACCCAAAATTTTTTTTAATTTTAATTTTAAAAAATTAAAATTAAATATTACTGTAGGCTATTAATGTGAAATTATGTATGTCTTCAAATCGTCTCGGTTACGGATGTAACACTCGTTCCCTGAGGAGGGAACGGAGACGTAACGTTAGTGACTAACGAATGGGGGTTTCGCTTAGAAGCCTATCAACTTCGAGTTTTGAGAAAACGCCCAATGGCGTGCCAATGCCATGGGGCATGCGGAATTTGCATACGTAGCTCCGCCTCACTGCGTGAGTATATAAGGAAGTACGAGGCAATATCGCATTATGTTACCTGCTTGAGGAGCCAAGACTGAACTCCCGCGTTCCAGGTAGCACAGCTCGATGTGGCAAGGGGACGTTACGTCTCCGTTCCCTCCTCAGGGAACGAGGGTTACATCCGTAACCGAGACGTTCCCTTTCGTTCAGTCACTACGACGTAACGTTAGTGACTAACGAATGGGGGGTCCCAATATAATCCCGCCACTCAGCTGTCTTCCAGTGCCCTGCGTAAGTGTGAGTACCCTGTCGTAAGACTAGTACGGACGAAGGACTCCCACTTAACACAGGAATACCAAGGTACACTGGGAAGCATATCCCAGTGAGGAAATGCCAAAAATGCCTACCCGTGGCGAGGACTTAAGAGACACATATGACCCGCTGGGGGTTGCATATGGAAGATCTCTAGGGTACCAGCCGAAGGTGGATTTTTAACCCTAGGGGTGGCGGGGACACGCCAAGGGAAGAAACCCGCTCACTGCGGAGACTTACGGTGAAATACACATGTGGGGGTCGCCGGAGGGAACCATGCACATGGGGCACCTGGCCGGACATGAGGGTCTGGGCTCGAAAGGGCAGACTGAACTGATGTCGGCGTCGACAGTGCTGGAGGAGCTCAGGGCTCTCGGGGAGCTCACCTGAGGAAATATCGCACGTATCCAGTCCGTGGAGTGGAGTGGCGAGCAAGCGAAGACACCTGAGCCTGGCCCATCACCGGCCCCTCGGGGGGGCGAGTACATAGTCGGACACTGGCTCCACTCGGAGATTGTAGAATCTGGCGAATGTGTTGGGTGTCGCCCAGCCTGCAGCTCTGCAGATGTCTGCTAGCGAGGCGCCATGCGCTAGAGCCCAAGAGGAGGCCACACTCCGGGTGGAGTGTGCCCTCACACCAAGGGGACATGGTCGGCCTTGCTGCTGGTAAGCCAAAGCAATGGTGTCCACTATCCAGTGAGACAGCCTTTGCTTTGAGAGAGCACTTCCCTTCCGCTCTCCACCATAACAGACAAAGAGCTGGTCTGAGGTCCTGAAACACTGCGTCATGTCTACGTAGGCGCGAAGGGCGCGTACTGGACAGAGCAATGCCAAGGCTGGGTCTGCCTCCTCCAAAGGCAGCGCTTGCAGGTTCACCACCTGGTCCTTAAACGGAGTGGTGGGAACCTTGGGCACATATCCAAGCCGGGGTCTCAGGATCACGTGAGAGTTAGCCGGCCCGAATTCCAGGCACGCTTCGTCAACCGAAAATGCCTGCAGGTCCCCGACCCTCTTGACTGAGGCCAATGCGGTCAGCAGAGCCGTCTTCATAGACAGAAACTTAATATCAACCGACCGCAAAGGCTCAAAGGGAGGTCTCTGCAGAGCAGTTAACACTACTGCGAGGTCCCAAGAGGGTACGAGAGGAGAGCGAGGAGGATTCAGTCTCCTAGCTCCCCTCAGAAACCTGATGACCAGGTCGTGCTGACTTACCTTTTTGTTCTCCAAGAGATCGTGGTGGGCAGATATTGCGGCCACATATACCTTGAGGGTGGAGGGAGACAGCCTTCGCTCCAGCCCCTCTTGGAGAAACTCAAGCACGGACCCGATCGGGCATTTCCAGGGGTCTTCTTGGCGGGAAGAGCACCAGGTGACGAAGAGGTTCCACTTCAACGCATAGGCATGCCGAGTGGACTCTGCCCTAGCGGAAGTGATGGTGGCGACCACCGTAGGTGGTAGGCCACTCAAACCTGCCGGGTCCCGTCTAGGAGCCACACGTGGAGGTTCCAAAGGTCGGACGCGGGTGCCAATGGGTGCCCCGTCTCTGAGTAAGGAGGTCCGGTCTCAGAGAATAGGCCAGGGAGGGGCTGTTGCAAGGAGTATGAGTTCGGGGAACCAGGTCCGGCCGTGCCAGTACGGGGCGACCAAAAGGACCTGCTCCTTGTCCTCCCTGATCTTGCACAGAAGCTGTGCGAGTAGGCTCACTGGGGGGAACGCATATTTGCGTAGGCCCCGCGGCCAGCTGTGCGCCAGTGCATCCGTGCCGAGCGTGCCCTCGGTCAGGGAATAATACAGGCTGCAGTGGGAAGAGTCGTGGGAGGCAAACAGATCTACCTGTGCGTCGCCGAACTGTTCCCAAATCAGCTGAACCGTCCGGGGATGGAGTCTCCATTCTCCCGGGAGAGGCTGAAACCGCGAGAGCTTGTCGGCTGCGTGGTTCAGGACTCCCGGAATATGGACAGCACGAAGGGACCTCAGGCGCTTCTGACTCCATAGAACGAGATGGCGGGCGAGTTGAGACATGCGGCGGGAGCGTAGACTGCCCTGGTGGTTGATGTACGCTACTACGGCCGTGTTGTCTGTCCGGACAAGCACATGTTGACCCTTCAGCAGCGCTCGGAAGCGGTGCAGGGCGAACCGTACTGCCAGTAACTCGAGGCAATTGACATGCAGGAGACGCTGGGGTCCTGTCCAGGAGCCCGCGGCTGCTTGTCCATTGCACATGGCACCCCAGCCCGTGGCAGAGGCATCCGTCGATACGACAACATGCCTGGAAACTCGTTCTAAGGCACACCTGCCCGTAGAAAGCTGAGGTTCGACCACGGGGTGAGCGTCTGTAGGCAGGCCCGAGTCACTTGGACCCGGAGCGTGCCAGACAGCCATGCCCATCTCGGGACTCGATCGCGAAGCCAGTGCTGAAGCGGTCTCATATGAAGCAATCCGAGCGGCGTTACCGCGGCTGCAGATGCCATATGCCCCAGGAGCCTCTGAAATAGTTTCAGTGGAACCGCATTCTTGCTCTCGATTTGTCGGAGGCAAGTCAGCAGAGACTGCGCGCGCTCGCTCGAAAGCTGCGCGTACATGGCGACCGAGTCGATCTCCATACCGAGAAAAGAGATCCTCTGCACGGGGCAAAGTTTGCTCTTCTCCCAGTTGACCCGAAGGCCCAGACGGGTTAAGTGGTGGAGAACCAGATCTCTGTGTCCGCAAACCTGCTCTCGAGAGTGGCCTAGTATGAGCCAGTCGTCGAGGTAGTTCAGGATGCGGACCCCGTGCTGCCAAAGGGGCGCAAGGGCTGCCTCGGCAATCTTCGTGAAGACGCGAGGGGACAGAGATAACCCGAATGGGAGAACTGCGTACTGGTATGCTCGCCCCTCGAAAGCAAACTGTAGGAACGGTCTGTGTCGAGGAAAGATGGAGACATGGAAGTAGGCGTCCTTCAGGTCGATCGCTGCAAACCAATCGTACGGACGAACGCATTCGAAAAGGCGTTTCGCAGTCAACATCCTGAACGGAAGCCGGTGAAGGGATCGGTTCAAGATGCGAAGGTCCAGGATTGGCCGTAACCCACCGGTTTTCTTGGGTACAATGAAGTAGGGGCTGTAGAACCCCGACCTCATTTCGGCTGGAGGGACAGGCTCGATC
>JARQWZ010005156.1:0-85557 GCA_033150135.1 Gobio occitaniae | reverse complement strand
CACTTTTATGATGATAGATTCTCTTTTATGATGGATAGATGCACTTTTATGATGATAGATGCACTTTTATGATGTGTAGATGCACTTTTATGATGATAGATGCACTTTTATGATGTGTAGATGCACTTTTATGATGGATGGATGCACATTTAGGATGATAGATTCTCTTTTATGATGGATAGATGCACTTTTATGATGATAGATTCTCTTTATGATGGATAGATGCACTTTTATGATGGATAGATGCACTTTTATGATGGATAGATGCACCTTTATGATGTGTAGATGCACTTTTATGATGGATAGATGCACTTTTATGATGGATAGATGCACTTTTATGATGGATAGATGCACTTTTATGATGTGTAGATGCACTTTTATGATGGATAGATGCACTTTTATGATGGATAGATTCTCTTTTATGATGGATAGATGCACTTTTATGATGATAGATGCACTTTTATGATGTGTAGATGCACTTTTATGATGGATAGATGCACTTTTATGATGATAGATTCTCTTTTATGATGGATAGATGCACTTTTATGATGATAGATGCACTTTTACGATGGATAGATGCACTTTTATGATGTGTAGATGCACTTTTATGATGATAGATGCACTTTTATGATGATAGATGCTCTTTTATGATGGATAGATGCACTTTTATGATGGATAGATGCACTTTTATGATGGATAGATGCACTTTTATGATGGATAGATGCACTTTTATGATGATAGATTGTCTTTTATGATGGATAGATGCACTTTTATGATGGATAGATGCACTTTTATGATGATAGATGCACTTTTATGATGATAGATGCTCTTTTATGATGGATAGATGCACTTTTATGATGGATAGTAGGCTTGCTACGATAGTCGGTGTTGCCGGTGTTACCGGTGTCCAGACTCAACACCGGTTACATCACTTGCCCACCGTGGCACCGCCCACCGTCTTTTTGATTTTTTTATAGTAATAAAATAATTTAGTTCAGTTAGAGAACAGACAATACAAATAAAAACTGTGAGTCTCGGCAGCGGTAGGAGTCATTCATCATAGAGTGAGGAGCTGACTGAGATGATCGCGGAAGATTTGGTTTCAAAGCGAAACGTAAAAGCGCCTATTTAAGGGAGTTTGTCATTTGTTTTGTTGTTGTGTTTTTCATTAAAAATAATGAACCCACAATTCAAGCAACCCGCAGCCGAATTGGCGCTAATTCAAAACCGAAAGTAGAATGTGCACGGAGAGCGCATTGTTTACTTTCGCCTGGCTCTGCAGTGCGATCTGCTACGCTGACTGCGCGCATTTATTTTTTGCCGCGCGCACCCTCGCGCTCGTGAGGGCGCGTCGAGTATAAACAAGGGGACGAACTGTTATTCATTCATGGCGTGCATCTCAATCATAGACTGATCAATGCTTGATCAGTGCCCTGACTACTGAACTAGGGAACTGATTGAGACGCACCCATGGCCTCACAGAGCGCGCATTTACAGACCAGCTGTCATTCACGGTGTGTGCGCACTGGCGCGTTTTCAGTTCAGAGCGGTCGTGTGCATGTTACTTTCGGTTAGATAAAATTAGTGATTTAAAAGCCTCCGCCGGTGATACCGGTATTACCGGTGTTGTCACACATCAATTAACCGGTGGGAAAATTTCCTCACCGTCACATCCCTAATGGATAGATGCACTTTTATGATGGATAGATGCACTTTTATGATGGATAGATGCACTTTTATGATGATAGATTCTCTTTTATGATGGATAGATGCATTTTTATGATGATAGATGCACTTTTATGATGGATAGATGCACTTTTATGATGTGTAGATGCACTTTTATGATGGATAGATGCACTTTTATGATGATAGATGCTCTTTTATGATGATGGATGCTCTTTTATGATGGATAGATGCACTTTTATGATGATAGATGCTCTTTTATGATGGATAGATGCACTTTTATGATGATAGATGCTCTTTTATGATGGATAGATGCACTTTTATGATGGATGGATGCACTTTTATGATGGATGGATGCACTTTTATGATGATAGATGCTCTTTTATGATGGATAGATGCACTTTTATGATGATAGATTCTCTTTTATGATGTGTAGATGCACTTTTATGATGATAGATGCTCTTTTATGATGTGTAGATGCACTTTTATGATGGATAGATGCTCTTTTATGATGGATAGATGCACTTTTATGATGATAGATGCTCTTTTATGATGGATAGATGCACTTTTATGATGATAGATGCACTTTTATGATGGATAGATGCACTTTTATGATGATAGATGCACTTTTATGATGGATAGATGCACTTTTATGATGGATAGATGCACTTTTATGATGATAGATGCTCTTTTATGATGGATAGATGCACTTTTATGATGATAGATGCTCTTTTATGATGGATAGATGCACTTTTATGATGGATAGATGCACTTTTATGATGGATAGATGCACTTTTATGATGGATAGATGCACTTTTATGATGATAGATGCTCTTTTATGATGGATAGATGCACTTTTATGATGATAGATGCTCTTTTATGATGGATAGATGCACTTTTATGATGGATAGATGCACTTTTATGATGATAGATGCTCTTTTATGATGGATAGATGCTCTTTTATGATGGATAGATGCTCTTTTATGATGGATAGATGCTCTTTTATGATGGATGGATGCACTTTTATGATGGACAGATGCACTTTTATGATGGATAGATGCACTTTTATGATGGATAGATGCTCTTTTATGATGGATAGACGCACTTTTATGATGATAGATGCTCTTTTATGATGGATAGATGCTCTTTTATGATGGACAGATGCACTTTTATGATGGACAGATGCACTTTTATGATGGATGGATGCACTTTTATGATGATAGATGCACTTTTATGATGGATAGATGCACTTTTATGATGATAGATGCACTTTTATGATGGATAGATGCACTTTTATGATGATAGATGCACTTTTATGATGGATGGATGCACTTTTATGATGATAGATGCACTTTTATGATGGATGGATGCACTTTTATGATGATAGATGCACTTTTATGATGGATAGATGCACTTTTATGATGATAGATGCACTTTTATGATGGATAGATGCACTTTTATGATGTGTAGATGCACTTTTATGATGGATGGATGCACGTTTAGGATGATAGATTCTCTTTTATGATGGATAGATGCACTTTTATGATGGATGGATGCACATTTAGGATGATAGATTCTCTTTTATGATGGATAGATGCACTTTTATGATGATAGATTCTCTTTTATGATGGATAGATGCACTTTTATGATGTGTAGATGCACTTTTATGATGTGTAGATGCACTTTTATGATGATAGATGCACTTTTATGATGTGTAGATGCACTTTTATGATGGATGGATGCACATTTAGGATGATAGATTCTCTTTTATGATGGATAGATGCACTTTTATGATGATAGATTCTCTTTTATGATGGATAGATGCACTTTTATGATGGATAGATGCACTTTTATGATGGATGGATGCACATTTAGGATGATAGATTCTCTTTTATGATGGATAGATGCACTTTTATGATGATAGATTCTCTTTTATGATGGATAGATGCACTTTTATGATGTGTAGATGCACTTTTATGATGTGTAGATGCACTTTTATGATGATAGATGCACTTTTATGATGTGTAGATGCACTTTTATGATGGATGGATGCACATTTAGGATGATAGATTCTCTTTTATGATGGATAGATGCACTTTTATGATGATAGATTCTCTTTTATGATGGATAGATGCACTTTTATGATGGATAGATGCACTTTTATGATGGATAGATGCACCTTTATGATGTGTAGATGCACTTTTATGATGGATAGATGCACTTTTATGATGGATAGATGCACTTTTATGATGGATAGATGCACTTTTATGATGTGTAGAGGCACTTTTATGATGGATAGATGCACTTTTATGATGGATAGATTCTCTTTTATGATGGATAGATGCACTTTTATGATGATAGATGCACTTTTATGATGTGTAGATGCACTTTTATGATGGATAGATGCACTTTTATGATGATAGATTCTCTTTTATGATGGATAGATGCACTTTTATGATGATAGATGCACTTTTATGATGGATAGATGCACTTTTATGATGTGTAGATGCACTTTTATGATGATAGATGCACTTTTATGATGATAGATGCTCTTTTATGATGGATAGATGCACTTTTATGATGGATAGATGCACTTTTATGATGGATAGATGCACTTTTATGATGGATAGATGCACTTTTATGATGATAGATTCTCTTTTATGATGGATAGATGCACTTTTATGATGGATAGATGCACTTTTATGATGATAGATGCACTTTTATGATGATAGATGCTCTTTTATGATGGATAGATGCACTTTTATGATGGATAGATGCACTTTTATGATGGATAGATGCACTTTTATGATGATAGATTCTCTTTTATGATGGATAGATGCATTTTTATGATGATAGATGCACTTTTATGATGGATAGATGCACTTTTATGAAGTGTAGATGCACTTTTATGATGGATAGATGCACTTTTATGATGATAGATGCTCTTTTATGATGATGGATGCTCTTTTATGATGGATAGATGCACTTTTATGATGATAGATGCTCTTTTATGATGGATAGATGCACTTTTATGATGATAGATGCTCTTTTATGATGGATAGATGCTCTTTTATGATGATAGAGGCACTTTTATGATGGATGGATGCTCTTTTATGATGGATAGATGCACTTTTATGATGGATGGATGCACTTTTATGATGGATAGATGCACTTTTATGATGATAGATGCTCTTTTATGATGGATAGATGCACTTTTATGATGATAGATTCTCTTTTATGATGTGTAGATGCACTTTTATGATGATAGATGCTCTTTTATGATGGCTAGATGCACTTTTATGATGATAGATTCTCTTTTATGATGTGTAGATGCACTTTTATGATGGATAGATGCTCTTTTATGATGGCTAGATGCACTTTTATGATGGATAGATGCTCTTTTATGATGGATAGATGCTCTTTTATGATGGATAGATGCACTTTTATGATGATAGATGCACTTTTATGATGGATAGATGCACTTTTATGATGATAGATGCACTTTTATGATGGATAGATGCACTTTTATGATGATAGATGCTCTTTTATGATGGATAGATGCACTTTTATGATGATAGATGCTCTTTTATGATGGATAGATGCACTTTTATGATGGATAGATGCACTTTTATGATGGATAGATGCACTTTTATGATGATAGATGCTCTTTTATGATGGATAGATGCACTTTTATGATGATAGATGCTCTTTTATGATGGATAGATGCACTTTTATGATGGATAGATGCACTTTTATGATGATAGATGCTCTTTTATGATGGATAGATGCACTTTTATGATGATAGATGCTCTTTTATGATGGATAGATGCACTTTTATGATGGATAGATGCTCTTTTATGATGGATAGATGTACTTTTATGATGATAGATGCTCTTTTATGATGGATAGATGCACTTTTATGATGGATAGATGCTCTTTTATGATGGATAGATGTACTTTTATGATGATGGATGCTCTTTTATGATGGATAGATGCACTTTTATGATGATAGATGCACTTTTATGATGGATAGATGCACTTTTATGATGGATAGATGCACTTTTATGATGATAGATGCTCTTTTATGATGGATAGATGCACTTTTATGATGATAGATGCTCTTTTATGATGGATAGATGCACTTTTATGATGGATAGATGCTCTTTTATGATGGATAGATGTACTTTTATGATGATAGATGCTCTTTTATGATGGATAGATGCACTTTTATGATGGATAGATGCACTTTTATGATGGATAGATGCACTTTTATGATGATAGATGCACTTTTATGATGGATAGATGCACTTTTATGATGGATAGATGCACTTTTATGATGATAGATGCTCTTTTATGATGGATAGATGCACTTTTATGATGGATAGATGCTCTTTTATGATGGATAGATGCACTTTTATGATGGATAGATGCTCTTTTATGATGATAGATGCTCTTTTATGATGGATAGATGCACTTTTATGATGGATAGATGCTCTTTTATGATGGATAGATGCACTTTTATGATGGATAGATGCACTTTTATGATGATAGATGCTCTTTTATGATGGATAGATGCACTTTTATGATGGATAGATGCACTTTTATGATGGATAGATGCACTTTTATGATGAATGGATGCACTTTTATGATGATAGATGCACTTTTATGATGGATAGATGCACTTTTATGATGATAGATTCTCTTTTATGATGGATAGATGCACTTTTATGATGATAGATTCTCTTTTATGATGGATAGATGCACTTTTATGATGATAGATTCTCTTTTATGATGGATAGATGCACTTTTATGATGATAGAGGCACTTTTATGATGTGTAGATGCACTTTTATGATGGATAGATGCTCTTTTATGATGGATAGATGCTCTTTTATGATGGATAGATGCTCTTTTATGATGGATAGATGCTCTTTTATGATGGATAGATGCTCTTTTATGATGGACGGATGCACTTTTATGATGGACAGATGCACTTTTATGATGGATAGATGCACTTTTATGATGGATAGACGCACTTTTATGATGATAGATGCTCTTTTATGATGGACAGATGCTCTTTTATGATGGACAGATGCACTTTTATGATGGACAGATGCACTTTTTTGGGCTTCAAAACAGAAACAGTCATTCACTGCCATTATAAAGCTGGGAAGAGCCAGGACTCAGATTGTGTTCGTCTGAAAGATGTCATACACAGCTAGGATAACTTGAGGGGGAGTAAATCAGGGGGTAATTTTCATTTTGGGTGAACTATCCCTTTAAAGGTCCTGTTCTTCGTGATCCCATTTTTCAAACTTTAGTTAGTGTGTAATGTTGCTGTTAGAGCATAAATAATACCTGTAAAGTTATAAAGCTCAAAGTTCAATGCCAAGCGAGATATTTTATTTAACAGAAGTTCCCTTTCAAAGCCTACAGCGAACGGCCGGTTTGTTCTACATCCCTGTACTTCCTGCTTTAATGACGTCAGTAGAACAGTTTGTTGACTAAACTCCGGCCACAAGAATACGCAAAAAAGGGGGCGTGGTCTTGTTGCTCCCGCGTGGAGAAGAGGAAGTGTTGCGTTCGGTTGCGTTTGTCGCCATGTCGTTCAGACGCTGTTATTTTCATCCCGGAGTCAAATCACCTTTGTTTGGCCTTCAGGCGCTGTAGTTTGAGCGCGTTCATCTCCCCGTTATGGTAAGAGGCGTGACCTTTCCGGCAACGTGCCCTAAGCTGCTGTCCAATCACAACACGGGAACCGCTGGCACAATCAGAACTCGTTACGTATTTCTAAAGGAGGGACTTCATAGAACGAGGAAATTCTCAGGCCGTTTTGATGACAGTGAAAACAGCGGTATACAGTAAATTGTGTGAAAAATACTGTGTTTTTTTACACATGAAACATGAACACATGTTATATTGCACACTGTAAACACAATCAAAGCTTCAAAAAAACACGAAAAACGGGACCTTTAATGTCATATTGAAAACTGAGAGTCTCTTAAAGACCCCTTGAAATAATTTGGGGTGTACCCCTAAAACTTTTTGTTTTTTTCTTCTCAAATACAATGATCTGAAGCCCCCCTCTTTAAAAAATAAGAAAACATGCACCAAGATACAACTCTTAGGCATAATAAAGGCACAATATGTAATATTTGACATGCGACCCATTTTTGTGTCCTTCTGATGGTTTTGAGAACCATTGTTAAATGCTACAATCATATTTGACCATGTCAAAGCACTGAAGAGTTTAAATGTTGACTTTCTCTCTGTCTCTGTCTCCAGCCATGACAAACTTTCAGGTGGTACAGCAGCTGCCCAAAGGCTACAGGATGCCATGCCCTCTGAACTGCCCCAAATACCTGTATGACATCATGTGTGAATGCTGGAAGGATCTCCCCGCAGACCGGCCCACCTTTGAAACGCTGCAGTGGAAACTCGAGGACTTCTTCGACATGGACGTCAGCTCTTACGACGATGCAAGCCGCTACTAAAACACACCAAACTCAGCAGCCAGTGAAGCGCTGGGTTTCCACAAGCAAGCCTGAGATGCCACTGAAGTATGAAATGAACAAACTATGTTTATGCATTCTCACTGTACACATTGAACATGCTCGGTGTACTTATCATTGAGTCGTGTAGCCATTTAGACAGCCAGTTCATTGGTTGATTTCCTTTGGTTTGAACACAAAGATCAATAGAGTATGTGGCGGCACTATCTGTTCTGTCGACCAATGACAAACTGGAGAAGGATTGTTTGAAAACAATCATAAATAATGCCGTTTTTTTGATGCTATTGAAACAATTTTGCACAATTAACAACACAATTCAGCTTTAAATCTACTGTATACTCTGAGCCTTCTGATTATTTTCTGTGAATTTTAAATGCGATCTTCCATTTAGTCTATGAATGCATATCTGTATTCTGTGCAGTATCATGGTAGATAAGTGTCACTTTACTTGCTGAAACCTTTGAGGAATAATTATTCAGAATCTGGGCGACACACATGTGTGGATCAGGTAGCAGCGTAACCAGATGAACCAGTTTTACGTTTAGTTTAAATAGCGAATGAGTCACTTCCTGTCGGTCTAACAGCATTACTGGTCTAATCCACTACACACATTAAGTTTCATGTGACCGTGAAGTCTAGACTCTCCTTCAAGCCTTAATGAAGTCTGTAATTATCTGATGTATAGTGATTTTTAAATGCATTTAGATCTAAATAGAGGTTCATTTCCAGACTGATTCTATTTTTCATTCTTTTATAAGATAAATAAATATACACTGCCATCCAAAAGTGTGGGAACGGTGACTATAACTATCAGTTTCCACGAAAATATGAAGGATCATTTGACACTGATACATAAGATACTTAATTTAAAAACGTTCAAAATCTAACCAACCCAAAACTTTTGAATCATGTGTAATATTATGTATGTAAAATACATAACAATTCTTATTCTGCATTTGTAATTGAAGGTCGAAATATATATTTAATATATTTTTTGTAATTCAAAACAAATGAATAATGTATTTACATATCATGTGTATTCACTTAGTGAAATAAAGGTTAATACTTGATTGTGGACTGTGCTGTGTATCTCCACCACACGGGGCACTACAAACCTTGGGTTTTCAGTTGGGGGTCAAATCAAGCCTTGCTTATGTCCCCGATCACACCAGTGTGACCATCATCTGACTGCTCAAGCACTTTCTTCTGGTTAGTTGACACGCTTGCCTTTTTATTATTATTTTTTTTAAATGCCAGAGGCAAAATCTTCTAAACCAACAGCAGTGAGAAATACTGTGGCGGCGGACCAACATCTGATCATATTAAACAGCTTTAACTCTGCTTCAGTGTTACTTTTAACACTCTAGTGTGGACTCGTTTAATTTAACACTGGAGTTTTTGCTGTATCCGTGTTTTTCCGCAGCCTGGATGCCAGCCGAACTTAGCCCCGCCCACAACATTTGAGGTCTGGACTTGATCTGTAGTGGAGCAACTATACAAACTACCGGCACATCTGGGAACTTAAGTGTCAATTTCATCACCGCCCCTTTTTAGGGGAAAATAAACTAGACTTCCCATAGACTTCAATACAAAATAGCGGCACAAAACAACGGCCGTACACAGACGTGAAGAACTAAAGAAATCACTCAGATTAAACATGTCAAGTGATTATATGACCAGCCGTCCTGCCATAGAGTGTGAAAGACACATCCACACACTTCATTTGGTCAATTTAAAAACATGTCCCTTCATTCTCCCAGCGTCAAATTGGTGTAACAACCCCACCCAGTGTCCAGAGGTGTCTTACCCGGACATTTACTCGCAAATCATCGAGTCACCCATACCCCTTTTCCACCAAAGCAGAGCCAGAACTAGATCGGAGCCAGAGCCTAGTTTCAAATCGGTTCTTTGTGTTTCCACACACAAAGCCCCAGCTCCGAGCCAGGAAAAGTGGTTCTTAAGTAGCACCAAAACATTGTTGGGCTAGAACAGGGCTAGAAGTAAGACCCGATTACGTCAGACGCTGGGGGCGGGGTCAACAAGACGAACACAAACTTGAGATCCGCCATGTTTGAAATAGCAGCTAATGGAGCTAACAGCTGGGGTGTGTGTGTGTTTCGCCACCCAGGGTTGCCAGGTTTTCACAACAAACCCGCCCAATTGCTACTCAAAACAAGCCCAATCGCGTTCCATGGGGGGATTCCCCAGTAAAAATCACATTTGGGGGTAAAATATGTGTTTTTTGGAACTAAAATTCGCATTCCCGGGGCTAAATATCACATAATTGGGGTCGCTTCATCCCGCGGACATGAAAAAACAGCCCGCGGCAAAACCTTGCCAATACTTGGCAACATTGCCGCTGCCTCGCTAGCGTTGCGGAGAGAGATGAGACGTATACAGTGACGTAAGACATGGCTCTGTTGTGGCTCTCAGCCCGTGGAAAAGCAAACCGGTTCTTAGAAGGCTCCTCAGTCGAACCAACTATGAACTGGGACTAGCTCTGGCTCTGAATTAGCTCTAGCACTGCCTTGGTGGAAAAGGGGTACCATACTTCTGATAGCATTCAAGGATGATGCTATCAGAAGCTAAGTCAGGCTAGTTCTCTAAAAAAAAAAGGTTCTATATGGCACCAAAAATGGTTCTTGGCCCGTAATCATAGGGTGCTTCAGAGGTGTTATATATCACCTTAGTCAAAGAACTGGTGAAGAACCGCTGAAGAACCGCTGAAGAACCACTGAAGAACCAAATTTGGTGCTATATAGCACTAAAAAAGGTTCCCCTATGATTACGAGCCAAGAACCACTTTTGATGCCATATAGAACCTTTTTTTTTAGAGTGTATAGCTTGAAAGAAAAGTGCACTCAGTACTCTAAATATAAAGATAGAATATATACATTTAAAGATGTTTGTAAATTCAAGATGAAGTAAAATCATTCACTTGTTACACCAATTTGACGCTGGGAGAATGAAGGGACATGTTTTTAAATTGACCAAATGAAGTGTGTGGATGTGTCTTTCACGCTCTATGGCAGGACGGCTGGACATATAATCACTTGACATGTTTAAACTGAGTGATTTCTAATGCTGCGTTCACACCAAACGCGAATATAGCGTCAAAATCGTGTCTACCGCATCTAGTTGGTCGCTTCAACATTTTGAATCCATTCGCGCGTCCACAGTGAATTGGACGCACATATAAATCGAGCATTTGAAACGAAATAGATGCGCGTTCAAGGCGCTCCAGGAGGAATATGTCATAAAACACCACTCTGCCTGTTTTCATTTTCATTAAAAATATATTATTAACATTAATACCAACACAAATGTGGTCCAGGCAACTCCTACATTATCTTCACTGCATTTAAATATCCTAAATAAATATCCCTCAGTCAAAACGATTTGGCAGACATCAAATGATGATTCATGAGAGCAAATATCAGCCGTTAGATCCACACAAGATGAGCCACTACAGGCCATCAGAGCAGCGGCAGACGGCAGAAGGACTGGCCGAGGAAAGGCTGCTCTCGCCGGGGTTAATGAGCGCTGAGCGCCGCTGATCCACTGGAGCTCACAACTCCACACACACACAAGATACATTTTTTTTTAAAATAGGCGCTCTCTTTATAAACAAACCACAGATATTAGCTTTAAACAACTACATTCTCACCTGAAAAAGTCTTAAAACTACTTAGTAGACACAATAGTAGTATTTTTAAATTATGCAGGGATTCTCATCACGTCACTTCACCACGTGACCGCAGCGAGCAGGCTCCTGATTGGTTAACGCGGTGCGAATTGACGCCAAAGTTAAAAATGTTCAACTCGGGCGTCAGACGCGAATTCGCTTCAAACTCGTGAATGCACAAAAAAAACCACTCACGCGTATCGCGCAAGATGCTCAATTCGCGCGAACTGGACGCGCGAATGAGGTGGAATCGTGTCCATCAATGCGTCTTTCCATTGACTTAACATGGAAATCACTCGCTCCTGACGCTCTATTTGCGTTCGGTGTGAACGCAGCATTAAGTTCTTCACGTCTGCCGGCTGTGTATGGCCGTTGTTTTGTGCTGCTATTTTGTATTGAAGTCTATGGGAAGTCTAGTTTATTTTTATTGACTAGTTTATTGACAGTTAACTTTCTGGATGTGTCGGTAGTACATATGCTGGAACCAGAGCTGTTCGGACCAATCAGATCATCAGGGCGGGCTTTATACGAGGATGGACAGATGATCAACAGTAACGTAATCATCCACGTCACCAAAGAGCGCTTGGGTTGAATTTGTTCACTAAACGGAGAACTTGTTCGTATATGCGTTCACCTTTACTATTTCTCTCAAAAATGTTGATCGTGTTGGTAAGTACTAGCCGGCTCCGCCCTCCTACTTTCTTCAGCTCAATTGTCATTTTCCTTCAGTTCTCCGTCTGGGATTGCGGTATATTCTGTGGTTTTCTCCGGTCAAATTTTAACCGGTCCAATCAGCGAACAGAGGGAGTGGCTGAGAGTGATGATGTTGATGTCATGTGCTAGTTTGAGACGACATACGTCACGACCAAATGTTAGCGATTGGTTATGGCAGATCCAGAGCAGCTTGGGGCAGATCCAATAGTTTTAAACTTCGAGTACCTGCCCTCAAGGAAGTGAAAGCTTGTCAATGGAGAGGGGCCAGACTCTCTGTACAAATGAAATGTATGAGAGTCTGGTAGGACCAGGCTAGGTAAGTACTCTGTGTATCCTTAAATTATTGTTACTACACCAGCAAAGTTCGCTTACACTCATCTTCTTCTCGCGTGTGTGCAGGGCTGAATCCGAAACCGCCCCCTATACCCTTAAACATACCCATTTCTTGAGGGGACAGCCATTTGTACTGGTGTCCGAAAACATAGTGGACGTTATAGAGTGCGCTCATTCCATCCCACAATGCACCACAATAACGAGTGTACAGCCGATGTACTGTATTAGTGGACTAAAGTAGGTCTGGGGGATTTAGGGGCGATTTCGGATTCAGCCGAGTTCTGTCGACAACTATGCGTCGCTCAACATACGCCACTTACTCCGTTGCTCTGATTGGTTGTAGGTTTGTCCAATTGAGTGCAGAGGCATTTTCTTTCCTGGTTCGGTTGAAACACCCCATAATCACAGCCCAATGGAGCAGAAGCACACTCATATTCTGACTTGAAACGTCAGGCTAGAAGTCAGTGATAACCCAAACCGTTTTGCACAAGATTTTTTTACTGCAATGACACATTTTGTCATATTTCCATGCAAGAAAAGCAAAATAACAACAATACTAATACTAATAAAAATCTTGTGAGTGGGATCCTCAGGGCCAGTTGAATGTCCTGCCGGTGATCTGATAGAACTTCTGGTTAAATGGGTGGAAAAAGCGTTGCAGTTTTTCCTTGATGGAAGGGTCTACATCCGGATGGATCCGTCCCTTACTGCCCGCTAGGCACTTGTTGAATATGAAGTTATATCGCAGACAGAAGAAGCCACGTGTGGCGTTAAAGTACAGATTGCTCTGGCTGATCCATGAAGGAAGCTTTAAGAAATGCTCAACCAGCTTCAGTTCTGGCAGTGGGTCTAAGATGAGGCGGTCTCCATCAACGACATGAAACTGCTCCACCGGGAAGAACTTTAACCAGTGCTCTAGGTACTTGGTGTAGATGCTTGTCCGGACAGCCTTGTACTTCGTGTTCACCTCACAAGTGTTGGTGTCAATCACAAGTTCCTCAAACTTGTCATACGTTTTGTTCTTGCGCTCTTTCCCCTCCAGGACCTGTGTGTAGTCAGAAACAGCGCGGGTGGTGGGCTCACGCACGATCACCAGAAGTTTAATGGAGGAATTCATCTTAAAGATCCTCTCAGGCACCTCCTCGGTGATGAAATAGGCAGGACTCTTCTCAATAGTTATTTGATGAGGGAAAGAGAAGGGCATCTTTTCGCGGTACCAGTCAATGCCACGAGCGTAGTGCTGGTCGTTGTCGAAAAAGTGGACCTCCTGGGAGGCTTTGACCACAGCAGGGTGAAGACTGAGCATCTCCAGCAACGCGCGCGTTCCACCTTTCCTCACCCCGATGATGATGGCTCTGGGCAGCTGCTTAATGACGAGGTGCATTTGTAGTTTCTCCCTGTGCAGCTTGAGACGATGAGCTTGTTTGTGCTGTAGTGTGTGTAAAGGAGTGTGCCAGGACACACCAGCAGGGGGCAATCTGACCGTAATGGGCCAGATGAACTGCAGCCTGCAATGAGAGAATTAAACATTTCTATATAACCACCTACAAGACGTTTAATGTCCCAAGAGGTCATTTCAATTAAAACAGCTTTTCTTTGTTATATATAGGAGCTTTCGCACCAGCTAGAACTAGCCACCAGCTTCCCCTAGGGAACTTTTCCTGGTTGCATTCGCACCGCCGGTAGGAACTCTGTTGTAGTTACTGGTGTGTACACCATTATTTACCGCCCCAAAAAAAGCATGTTTTAACCCTCTGGTGCTCTTGGTTTAGGGGTTGCATTGGTCGTCTTCCCAGTCAAAAGTGACCGGACACCTAAAAATTAAACTTCCTCCACCCCAGCAAAACCAATGCAATTTATTTTTCTTCAATAGTATTTTTTCTTTTTAATTTTGTATTTTGAGATGATTTTATGGTATTTTTTAATATTTATGCAATAATTATGGTCTATTTTTGCCATTGAAAATTATACAAAAAAAGTTTTTTTTTGTAATTTACATTTGTTTTATTTTTTATTATTGCAGTATTTCAGGTTAAAATAGAGACCAGGCCTTCAAAATATTTTTTTTTGAAGGCAGATTAGCCCCTCTTTTGGAATTATTTAAGAAATCATGTGTGTAACCACTAGAGGTCTCTATGGAGAGGCTTGAGAATTCACTAGTTCTGTTTTGAACACATTTAATGATTTTTTTTTTGATGGATTTGAATATATATTTAAAAAATCTCAAAGTCTATTTATTATAAAGTTTTAGATATTTTTTTGTTTGTTAGAAATATAGATTTTTTTTCTGTGAATTTGTGTTTTTGCAGATTTCCCATTCATTTCCTATGGTGTCATTTTTGACCGAAGAGCACAAGTGGGAGTATTTTTTCTACGACCACTTAGCATGCTCGAATCATGCCCTCAATTTTTTGTGTGTGTTTACATACCCAATGCTAGAAAAGTCATCAAGTTTCATATCATTCTGATGAAGCTGTGATTTTTAAAAATTCCAAATGTGGTTCATAGGTTCAGTTTTTCATCGGTGTGTGTGTGTATAAGTGTGCGTGTGTGTGTGAGTGGATGTGTCAATATCACACTCATGATGTTTTAGAGTGTCACCCCTTTACTGCTTTGTACTTTTTTTAAACTTTTTTTTTTTTCAGCATTGTGGCCGATTTGTAGATTGTAAACACAAATATTCTGTGAATGTTTGTGTTTTTGAAGATTTCCCATTCATTTCCTTTGGTCGGTCATTTATGACCGAAGACAATGGACGCTACTTTTTTTTTTTTACGACCAATTAGCATGCTCGAATCATGACCCCATTTTTTTTTGTGCTTACATAGCTAATGCAAGAAAATTCACCAAGTTTCATATCATTCTGATGAAGCAGTGATTTTTAACATTTCAAAACAGAACATTTTCCGGTCAGAAATGACCGAAGAGCACCAGAGGGTTAAACACGATGCTAACAGGTAGATTGTGTTGGTCATTATGGAAATGATCCGGCTGAATCTGTGTCCTTTACTATGCACGTCATATTACTTTCCACTCCCATCTGCGCTTTTTTGGGATTTCGCTCTCTCGCTAATTTGCCCTGTTTAGTAAATCTGGCCCTTAGTATGCTTTGGCAATGTGTCTGCAAGGCATTTACGTATGCAAGGGGTTTTAAGCCCTACTCCTGGAGATCCCTGAACCTTCCTACAGTGTTCAGTCCCAACCCTGCTCCAATAGCCTAGAAATCTAGACGCCAATCTAAGCAAATGTAATTTGCAGTCAGGGTCGTCTAGCAACTCTCCGTTGGCTTGCGAGCCTTGAAAAACCAAACTCTGGTCAGGCCAATCACATCGTGTGTAGAGTCGGTGGGCGGGATTAACATAATGACGGCGGTTCCGCGTGCTACTCGTAAACAAAGAAGCTGATGAACAGCGGTCGTTCGAATCGGCTTTGGCCGCGACTCTGGAAGACGTGGAGTTCAGCTTTTCTTTGAGGAAAGAACAAAGAACGGCACTGAAGTCCTTCTTAAGAAAGGAAGATGTGTTCAGAGTTTTGCAGACCGGATACGGCGAAAGTTTAATCATTAACGAGCTCCGCTTCACCTTCTTCACTGCTCTGGTTGGTTGTAGCGCTATCCTATTGTGTGCAGAGGGAATCTGAAAGACAGCCGGTTATCCCGCCCGTCGGATTGAGCCCAGCCAATGGTGAGTTCCCAGACCCAACATCTTGATGTGGCTCTGGCTTGTCAGGCTAGTGCTCCAACACAACCTCCTATCATTTTGAATGAATCCTGAAGACCAAGGCTGAATCCGATATCACCCCCTACACTGTAGTTTATTTTGGTGCTTCAGTGGTTCTTCAGCGGTTCTTCAGAGGTGCTAAATAGCACCTCAGTCAAAGAACCGGTGAAGAACCTAAATTGGTGCTATATAGCACTAAAAAAGGTTCCCCTATGATTACGAGCCAAGAACCATTATTGGTGCCATATAGAACCTTTTTTTTTTTTGAGTGTAGGGTAGAATAGGCCTTTATTTGAGGGCACAGCCATTTGTAGTGGTGTCCGAAACCATAGTGGACATTATCGAGAACACTCATTAGGGGCTTTCACATCGGCTAGTTCTTTGAACTAGCCACCAGGTTGATTCCCCTAGGACTTAAAGTTCCCCTAGGAAAGTTTCCTGCCAGTAGGAACTGAAGTGACCTAAGCCGCACTTGTTGTTGTGACCTTTAGAGCCTGAGCACAATCTGTTTAACAGTCCTGTCTAATACGTTATTAAATTGAACTGTTATACATAGAAAGTAGACAGTATATGAAAAAGTTTTAGCGTTTGCCGTGTGGGTGATGTCCAATGTCGCTAGCGGAGCAAAAACACATAATCATGTTTCGGTTGGTAAAGGTTGAGAGGTCCGTCTATCACTGTTTAACATGTTCATAGAGTACGTTTCTGGAGTAAACATATAGACTATAATCTGTGTGTGTGCACGCCTTTTGTTTAAAAATGGCGAGTGTTGGTGTTTCGCGTGTGTTCGGCTAATGTACGTACACTTACGTCACCGGTAGTTCCTATAGCACTGGGATAGACCCTACTCTGAAGACCTTACTCCCTAAAGGAGTTCCTAGAACTAAAATCATTCCCAGTTCCTGCTGTGCGAACACGCCAAAATCCGGGTACTTACGCCAATAGTGGGAACAATGAAAAGGTTCCTCCGGTGCGAAAGCCCCTTATATGTCACATCAATTCTGGTTCTGTAACTTCAAAATGTTCCTGATTTTCAAACAGCTCTCATATACAGGACAACCAATATGTGTCTTTACACTTGTCTATTTACATGATGTATTTCCTGTATTTGGCTCAAGTGTTCAAGTTGGCGTGAAGAACGCAAGTGTGCGTATACATTTTGATTATTGATTAAATCCTGAGAAATGTTGATCTTTTTAGTGTTGCACCATTGTGCCGATATACATAACACAATACATCAGAATAATGAAGATGCACTGTATTTTTACTGTGGGCACTACAAAATACTGTGAATAATAATAATTCCTTATTACGAATTATTTAGATTTTTAGAAAGCATTTTAAGAATACTTTACCATCAACCAGTTAAAATGTACAACACTAGGCCAGATTTACTAACAGCTCAAATCCTCTTTTGGCATTAAAACTACTGTGAGGATTGACTAAACGTACGCAGTGAAACATTAGCGCTGAAAGGCATGGACAGGGTTATTTCTGCGGCTGATCTTATTGCATATGCATTTGTAGGAGTTTCTCTTTCAGACGCAGTATTTATGCAAGGAGAGTATTTACATGAATCACACAAAGTGATTTACTAGGGTTTGTGCTCGTCAGTTTACTAGTGTTTGTGTCATTATTTACCACCCAAAAAAAGCACGTCTTAAACCAGATGCTAACTGGTAGATTGTGTTGGTCATTATGGAAATGATCCATTCACTTTCCCCTCCCATCTGCACTTTTATGGGATTTTACTCTCACGCTAATTTGCCCTTTTCAGTAAATCTGTAAGTCTTCAGTATGCATTCAGATACACATGTAGACATTATAAAATCATTTTTTTGGTAACGTTTAGTTTGAATTTTGAGCATTTTTTAGGTTTTTCTATGTATACTGAAGCATTCCATTCATTCCTAAGAAGGTTAAACTGACCCGCGAGCGACTGATTTATTACTCTTATTAATTTCAACCACATAAACTCCTCGGATCCTGTTCAGTTGTGTGTGTATTCATTGTTCAAGTGTGAGAAACACATTTTTATAAAAAACTATGAGTAGAGTCATCATCTCATGTGAGTGTGGGCCATTCAGACGACTCTGAAAAACACTAATAAGTTAAACTTTCTAAAGTATCACAAAACTGCTGGATGCACCATTAAAATATATAACACTATATCATAATTCATCATTAAATACATCACTATCATCATCTAAAAAGGGAAATAATCATGAACTATTTCTATATTTGTGTAAAAATATGCAATTTTTTAAATATTTTTTTCCTTTGCATATTTTTTTCCATCATTTCAATCACAATTTTGACACAATTTTTAGTATTTTAAGTATTATTATTATTATTATTATTTTGCTACCAATGAGACAAATGTGTTGATGTGTGAAAGACAAATTAAGGTAAATATCACTTGATCTAATAGTTATACTGTCATTTCAAATCAAGCTGTAACTTTTGGACACATTGAACAGAAAATGGAAACAAACAGGCATTTGAGTTTCTCTGTGAATGAGTGCTACTTTACCTCTCTAAAGTGGCCAGAAAGAGAAGGCTCCCGAGCGCCAGGCTACCCAGAACAAAGAGCCTCTGCCTCAGCCACTGCTGCTGTGAAAGAAGCATCACCCTCCATCAAACAGCCTTCCTCAGCCTGCACACACACACACACACACACACACACATGATTCATGTAGACATGTCCTGTCACTTATGCATTGATTAATAACCCACTTCCATCAAACTCAAGTCTGCATCTTTATCAGTTTGCAAACACACATTACTAAAGAGCATATCATCGGATGAGAGCTTAATGTTTTAACACACAATAAATCACGGCTTACAAGTCATAAAATGCTGCAGTGCCATTACAGAGGATGCCCACTCCACACACACACACACACACACACACACCTGCTTGTGACAAGCTGTTAATTCTGAGCGGTTTTAATATTCACATATGCTGTAGACAACACAACCTTTAGTCTAGGGGTTTTATGTATGGTGGATTATTTTAACTCTTTCCCCGCCATTGACAGAATTTTCCGGCTTTCCATGTTTCCGCTGTTATACGGTAGGGGGCGCTATTGCACATCTTCTGAAAGAGTATTCACACTATACACCTAGGACTCTACGTTCATTGAAACCAATGGGCTTTTTGCGGTTGTGGATTGCACTTGAAGACATGTTTTTCTCTGTTGTTTGAGATGTTGAAAGGTTTTATTAGTGACACTTTGAATGTACAACCCTGTATGGGAAACAATTACAGGCTTCAGTATACATTTCTTTTATGACATGATTTGTTGGTGTATGATTTTTAGTTTGAACAGCTACAAAAACAGAACTACCTCACATCTGTAAATGTTTTTAGTACCTAACCTGACCCCAACTACTCCTAAAGCAAACCACCTCTTATGGCTTTGGGCATGAGGGTGAGTAAATGATGACAGGTTTGTTTACCAATACCTTTAGCTGTGACCTTAAAACAGTATTGAGCTGATCTTTCCCTTTCCATTATTTCCTTCTCTCCTCCTCACTGTCCTTAAAGCTGTCCTCATCCCTCTCTTTTGTGGACAGTTGGGCTGGGAGAGGAAATGTGCTTGCCTTCTCCTGTTTGTCATCTTTAGGGGTAGATTGCTCTAAATCTTCCTTGCACTCCCTCCTGCTGTTATTGCTCGGAAACCTCCTTCACAATATTTACTCTGTTGTGTGCAATTAATCCTGATGTGTGAGCTGGACTCTCTCTCAGAATACAAGGTCATGTATATAACCATGTTAACAAAACAAGACCTAATATCATAAATAACGCAGTTGCAAGATACGACTAGCAAGTTATAATAAAATAACACATTAAACAACTGCACTACCATCTCCACCTTACGGCTATGTTCACACAGTTGTCAGTCCTGCATTTTAGCCCTTAATATGATTGCATTCACACAAAGATCGGTTCTTCTTATGGGAGTCATAACTGTATTCTATAACCAGGGCAGATTTAGTGATTTGGGGGCCTTATACAATTGCACACTTACAACCTTGAGGTTATTTTCACTGTTGTGATGATTTCTGCTGCATGACCTCTCCACCCCCACAAATTCAAAATAGACTGAAGGAAATTATTACACACATAAGAATTATTTCAACCAAAAATGAAGTGTGTCTGTGTGGAAAGTAACTGTGCATGCGTCATCTACTCGGGTCCTTCACAGAAATGAGTGAGCGCCATTTAAAACGATAAAAATAATACTCACTGTTGCTCTGTATTTAATTATAACTTCAGATGCATGATATTTTCATTTGTAGAGCCCTATGAAATCAGTTTTATTTATTTTTTCCAAATTCCGCAGGAACATTTTTTTTTTATTTAACAGCAATTTATTAAAAGTTTAACAAAATATATATTTATTTGTTTTATGTATTTTAATTTTTCTGGTAATCAAATGAAGACATACAACATTTATCTTTTATTCCAATGAAAATTAAACAAATCCTTTAATTTGTGTACATTCAAAGTGCTACACAACAGAGGTTTAGGCCTGTTAAAATTATTACATTAAGGCATAGGCTACACTACACTGTCCAAACCTTTTATTTTGATGGGTTGCCTTGAAGACATTTTTCTGTATGCATGTGTTATGATGATAGTTTCTCTCAAATTAAATGGTATAATGTTCGTGAAGTGTAGGGCCCGATGATTTCCGCGATGCAGAAAACACAGACTCGCGGAATCCAGTCATAAAAATGGAATTTACTGTTTAAAGCGGAATTTGTCAAATTTTGTATGAATAAATCCAGCACACTTCAATCAAATCGCGATATGGACTACTAGTGTATGTGAATATTAAACGGCAAAAACGCTATTTAAATCGAGCATGTTTTATGTCTCTGTGTGAATGAATTGTGAAGGTGAGCATCGTGCGTGCTGCAGTAGAAAACGAAACTGCGTGTTTGCGCCATTCATTCCATGACATCCCGTTTTTATGAATGGATTTCGTGATCCTGTACGCGTTTTCGGAATAGTGGAAATCATAAGGCCCTACACTTTCTACAAGATGCACGTTTAACGCGGACACAAAGGCGTTTGTCGTGGTAATGAACTCTACAGCAACCGCTTGTGCAGCCGCGCTGAACACGTATTGTATATAACAAGCATTTTAGGGGGCTCTTGGCTTTCGGGGGCCTCAGACGGTCGCCTACCTTTGCCTAATGGTAAGTCCGCCCCTGTCTATAACCAAACTCACATCTGTACATTTTCAAGACTCAACCACATTCTCAGAAAACCTGTGCTGTGTGAACGGAACAGAACTGGACGTCTGTTGGTCTGTCTCGTCTCACAGTGCGAGAGAGATGCTCTGTTTTGCACAAATGCGTGTCTACCGTAGGTTTTCATGTGCGGTTTCGGTAACTTACAGTGACGGAGATATGAGCTGCGTATCAACGGAAGGTTTTAGGTCAAGTCACTGTTCTCCACCGGAGCTGCTCTCATCAGTTTACACAGGCATTGCACTAAATCACCCTATACAGAATACAGTTTTGTGTAGTGTGTGTAACTACTCCTACTTGAACTGCTCAGAGCGGGATTCAAACTGGCGTCTCCGGCATGGGCAGGCTAACAAGGACGCTAAAGACCACAGTGTCAGTCCCTAGAGCGCCTCTTGAGTTCAGAGGAGTGAGGTTTACACGCACAGTTCTTACTAACCCCCCTGACTGTTAAACTAACCCCTCTAAACCCCACTCACTCCCATCCGGGTCACGGCACCAAATGTAATTGGTCCTACTCGACTAGCTCCGAGCGAGATTTGAACCGGAGCCGTTAGCGCAGGGTTGTCCAATCCTGGTCCTGGAGAGCTAACACCCTGCAGATTTTAGCTCCAACCTCAATCAAACACACCTGAACCAGCTAATCATGGTGTTCAGGGTGCTAGATAATTACAGACAGGTGTGTTGGAGCAGGGTTGGAACTGAAATCTGCAGGACGGTAGCTCTCCAGGACCAGGGTTGGACACCCCTGCGCTAGTGTCATTCACTCTTGAGATCAGAGGAGTGAGGTTTACACGCACAGTTCTTACTGGCCTACGACTGTTAAACTAATCCCCCTAAACTTCACTCCCATTCGGGTCACTGCACCAAATGTAATTGGTCCTACTCGACCCGCTCCAAGTGGGATTCTCTGGTATGGGAGGCATGTACGCTAACAGTAGCCGCGTTTCCATTACCCTTCAAATTGCGCAATTTGAAATTGCGAATTGAAAATACGCCCAATGGAAACGCGTCAATTTCGCAAAAACTACCATATATCGCAAAAAAGTTTTTACGCTCGCTTGAGGTGGTTTTTCAGGCAATTCGAAAAAGGACATTTTAGCAAAACTGCAATGGAAACGGTCACGCATTGCTCTCACACAGGGCCAACATATAATTTTTTTCCACTCAAGTATGTCTAATAACGATATCTTATGTCGTTAAAACAACATATATTTTCTCCTAATAAGGAAAGTGTCGGAATTTTATAATGACGGACCCCGGTGCAACCACAAATATCATAACTATCTATAGGCCTACTGTAATTAAGACATATATTCAAGAAATGTATTAAAACAGAAATACGCTATAGTTTCAGCCTTGCTCAAAGACTAGGTCAATCCATTCCCGATGATCTTGGTTTGCTTCTTATTTATTAAATATAGCCTACACCCAAATAGTTGATTAAACATTGATCAAAATTAAAAAACTATTTATACAAAACGAAATTAATTTTAAAGAAAGAACTTTCTAGAAAACACAATTCACAAAATCTCTCCAGACAAATGCACATCTGATTATGTCTTACTCATGCTGCTCACTTTTCATAATCAACATATGAAATTAAAAGATTTTAATATTTAGACGTTTTCTTTAACCCTCTGTCCAACCTTTTGATGGATTTTTTCCAGCGGAAACTCACAATACTCCGTCATTTCTAGCCATACAGATAAGTGCAATACATAATTATAAACAGTAAACAGTCTACTTTTTTTTGTGTACACTCATGATAACAGCAAAGGCCGTGGACTCAGGTAACAGATTATTTTGCACTCCACTCCAAACGCTGTCTTCATTTTAAAAAAATATTTTGTTTATTAAACGCAAAGTTTTTCATTTCAAAAGCATTTCTAAATTCAGTTTATATTTCCAACAAGCGAAATTCCAAGCCAAAATAACGAAGTGGTAAAAAAAACCCTTTGAGTTACCACCATGAAGATTCAAACTTTTCGCTCGTCTCTGTATGTGGCAATGCATCACAATAACCTGCGTATGTAAAAGTCAATCATTCTTTACAGATGAAGGTATGTTTGGACAGAAGACGAGTTCTTTATTAAACTAAAAAAAAAACAATAGAATATAAAATGCCACAATTTATCATAACACCTCATATGTGCCGCTCAAATAGGTGCTTTCCTTGCCATCAGTGCTTGGATAACACGCACGTCTCTAACCATTAATAATAATGGCGTGCGGTGGCTGGGATATACATAAACCTAACAACATACGTAACATAATTTTTGGAATGATTTATCACGAGAGGAAAAAAATTGTTTTAGTCGCATATCAGTTAATGGAAACGCTGTCATTTCGCAATATTTTTTTATCGACTTTTAGAAAATATCGCAAAAGTTTTGCGCAAATCTGTAATGGAAACGCGGCTAATGATGCAGCCTCTAACGTCAGTTGATAGCTCGCCTCTTGAGATCGGGGAGTGAAATTTACACACACAGTTCTTACTGGCCTACGACCATTACACTCATGCCCCCAAACCCCACTTACTCCCATCCAGGTCACGACACCAAAGGTAACCGGTCCTACTTGACCCGCTCCGAGCGGGATTCGAGCCGGAGTCGCTAGTGTCAGTCGCTAGAGCGCCTCTTGAGATCAGGGGAGTGAGGTTTTCATGCAAGCTCTTACTGGCCTATGTTACACTCACTCCCCTAAACCTCACTCCCATCCGGGTCACGGCACCAAATATAACCGGTCCTACTTGACCCGGTCCGAGCGGGATTTCCGGCGCTAACAAGGACACTAGAGGTTGGGGTCTTTAGACAACTAGATAGACAACTAGTTTTTCAGTCTGGTTCCGTTCACACATACCGTATTTTTTGAGAATGCGGTTGTGAGTCCTGAAAATGTATCAGTGGGAGTTTGGTTATAGAATGTGGTTGTGACTGTAAATAACTGAACTGTGTGTGGATGTAACCATATTAAGGAATCAAATGCAGAACTGATAACTGTATTCTGCTGCTGTGTGAACTGAGAATTAACAGGTTTAGCTCTATTATTAGATTTTTTTCATTTGATGTCACCATTATGGTGATCAATGTTTGTTTTAGTCTGGCTCTTGATCCTTGACTTTGAATATCTCTGAATGTTGTTGATTGTCACCATTGTTGAGAGTTGATATCTAAATGAGTTGATGCCCTGTTCAAAATTCTTGCACAAACGATGCTGTGAAATCATTTTTCTCTGTTTTCAGAAATCAGAGGTTTCCGTCTTATGGTCCTGATACACTGCAGTGATGTTTCTACGACAACAGCTCAATTTCTATATCTCTGTGTAAGCTACAGAAATACACACGTGATTAAACTATTTTTTAGACACTCATTTAAATGTCATAAACCTTTAACTTCAGTTGATCCGTTTCTTCAAATCTCTTTCTGCAGCAATATAGTGCCTTTAATAAAACACTATTACAAATGTTGACAGAAGCAACTTAAGAAAGGTCAACTACTGGAAACACTAATGACCAGAATGGAGTTTATAGTCCACCACATGAGAAAGGAGTGAATGAAAAAGAGTACATTCAGAGAGTGGTGTAAATATTGTGTGGATGTATATTATATCAGAGGTGATTTCGACTACAGCCACTGTCTTTATAGGCCTGTACAGTAATCTCGCTTCTGTGATAGTGTTTCATTATGAATTGCTAATGTTTTCTGAAAAAAGGGAAACACATTCAGAAAACAAATCTATGGCGAGACATAGATGATGGATGTGTGTGTTTGTGTGTGTAAGCACTATGGAGAGGTGCTGATGGGGTAATGGAATGTGACCTCATACTCAGAACGTAATGTCCACACACACACTTCTCGATGTCCTCATCATTAATGGGTATTCTGTGTCTGATGGAGCACTTAGCTGATGTTCACATGAGATGAGTCACACTTAGGCTATGGCTCTCCTGACAATAGTCCTTGGTTTCATATATTAAGGAAGGAATGACATGCAGCCTAGCATGTTTACTGACACTTTTACAATGCGATAGGAAATCTTATGATTGGAACTCATATATATATATGAGACCTGAAGCGTTTTAATCGAGGGAAAAAACCTGTCAGATATTGGCAGGTAATCTGCCAGATGATTTCTTCTCCATTGGATTCATTCTAACACAAATCCTTCATTAAAATAACAAAAAGCTTGAGCAACAACAACGGCAAAAAATAAATGAACAGAAACAGGGAAAACCCTTTAGTTATAGTAGTGTCATGGGTGGCCCTTTCCATAACACCAAAAATGAGGACACTTTTAGTGAGGCAAGAATAATTGCATAGGACTCTGGTGTACTCGCAACTACAATACAATGTTGTCCATCATATCGATGGTGATACAGTGATTCTGAAATAGCTACTCTGTTCATTGCCAGACAAATTGATCTACGATATATCTCGACGTAGACCTACAGTGAGGAAAATAAGTATTTGAACTATTTTGCAAGTTCTCCCACTTAGAAATCATGGAGGGGTCTGAAATTGTCATGGTAGGTGCATGTCCACTGTGAGAGACATAATCTAAAAAAAAAAATCCAGAAATCACAATGTATGATTTTTTTAACTATTTATTTGTATGATACAGCTGCAAATAAGTATTTGAACACCTGTGTATCAGCTATAATTCTGCCCCTCAAAGACCTGTTAGTCTGCCTTTAAAATGTCCACCTCCACTCCATTTATTTTCCTACATTAGATGCACCTGTTTGAGGTCGTTAGCTGCATAAAGACACCTGTCCACCCCATACAATCAGTAAGAGTCCAACTACTAACATGGCCAAGACCAAAGAGCTGTCCAAAGACACTAGAGACACAATTGTACACCTCCACAAGGCTGGAAAGGGCTACGGGGAAATTGCCAAGCAGCTTGGTGAAAAAAGGTCCACTGTTGGAGCAATCATTAGAAAATGGAAGAAGCTAAACATGACTGTCAATCTCCCTCGGACTGGGGCTCCATGCAAGATCTCACCTCGTGGGGTCTCAATGACCTAAGAAAGGTGAGAAATCAGCCCAGAACTACACAGGAGGAGCTGGTCAATGACCTGAAAAGAGCTGGGACCACCGTTTCCAAGGTTACTGTTGGTAATACACTAAGACGTCATGGTTTGAAATCATGCATGGCACGGAAGGTTCCCCTGCTTAAACCAGCACATGTCCAGGCCCGTCTTAAGTTTCCCAATGACCATTTGGATGATCCAGAGGAGTCATGGGAGAAAGTCATGTGGTCAGATGAGACCAAAATAGAACTTTTTGGTCATAATTCCACTAAACGTGTTTGGAGGAAGAAGAATGATGAGTACCATCCCAAGAACACCATCCCTACTGTGAAGCATGGGGGTGGCAGCATCACGCTGTGGGGGTGTTTTTGCACTGTATTTAGGAGAGGATGACCGGAGCCATGTATTGCGAGATTTTGGGGAACAACCTCCTTCCCTCAGTTAGAGCATTGAAGATGGGTCGAGGCTGGGTCTTCCAACATGACAATGACCCGAAGCACAGCCAGGATAACCAAGGAGTGGCTCTGTAAGAAGCAGATCAAGGTTCTGGCGTGGCCTAGCCCGTCTCTAGACCTAAACCCAATAGAGAATCTGTGGAGGAGCTCAAACTCAGGCCAGAAACCTGACTGATCTAGAGAAGATCTGTGTGGAGGAGTGGGCCAAAATCCCTCCTGCAGTGCAAACCTGCTGAAAAACTACAGGAAACGTTTGACCTCTGTAATTGCAAACAAAGGCTACTTTACCAAATATTAACATTGATTTTCTCAGGTGTTCAAATACTTATTTGCAGCTGTATCATACAAATAAATAGTTAAAAAATCATACATTGTGATTTCTGGATTTATTTATTTTTTAGATTATGTCTCTCACAGTGGACATGCACCTACGATGACAATTTCAGACCCCTCCATGATTTCTAAGTGGGAGAACTAGCAAAATAGCAGAGTGTTCAAATACTTATTTTCCTCACTGTATGTGTAACAGAAGAGGCAAAAAGTGTTTGTTCACAGTATTTGTATTTATTCAAGACATTGTGATGTATGTTTCAAAAACCGACCACTGAGATGAACCTGTCTTGCAAAGTGCACAGTGCTTGAAAACATAACATTTCTGGACTTCTGGAAATAAAAGAAATACATAAATAAACAATGAACATACACTAACAGTTCTTAACAAAGAAGTTCACCCTCTGCAGCAGATCTTTAAGAACTGTACGTTTTTAACCAATAATATATCAGATATTTATTTGACCGGCAATCATTTGTTTGTCCAGAGATCTTATGGCATTAGACGCTATGCTGCTGCATCCCAATAAAGATTTTTTAGGCTGTCACCGGACTTTCCGGGCAAAATCCGGACGGATGGCCACCCTAGAAGTGCCATGGCATAATTATCATAGACTGTAAAAACATATGGACGTAGTGTCCGTGACGTCACCCATAGGATTCTGAAGAGCAGTTTTGAAGCGTAAAGTCAGGTCGAGCTGGCCGTCGCCATCTTGTCAGCGCGTCACTCCCGGATAACAGAAAATGGGCAAAGAGGCGGGACGTGGGCGGAGCTGAGGTGATGCGATGACTAACAGACAGCAGACAAACGGCAATCCACTTGTCACTCAAAGTGGCCACGCCCTTAATTATGCAGAACTTTAAGGCTTTATATAATGTAAACGGAGTTAAGGGCAAAATTAGCCGTATAGACCAAAAACCCAATGTGTCCCAGACTGTAGACATGTGTTCTTCTGCTGTAAAGTTGGGCATTTTAACATGAGCTCAATGAGATTCTGCTCCTTCTGGAGTCTGTCTCTAGTGGCCAGTCCATGAACTGCAGTTTAACTCACTTCCGTATCGGCTTCAAGAGAAACTGTGGGAGGAGCCGCTTGATCATTTCATAGAACTATTCTCAAAAATTTCAAAAATATCTCTAAAAACATAAGGATCTCTGACAGTATCATAATAAAAGCCTTTAAAAAACTAACCAAAAACAAGCCCAATAGCTTTCCGGGGGGGATTCTCCGGAAAAAATGGCATTTGGGGCGTAAAATATGTGTTATTTTGGCAGGGCTGGCAGCTAAAATTCGCATTCCTGGGTCTGTATTTCACATAATTGTGGTCGCTTCAACCCGCGGACTTGGCAACACTGTGTCCAGTTGAGTTCTGTTGACATTTGACAACTAATGTTATGCGTCGCTCCGTTGCTCTGATTGGTTGTAGGTCTATCCAATTGAGGTCTTTCCTGGTTCGGTTGAAACACGCCCCATAATCACAGCCCAGCGGAGCAGGAGCAGACTCATATTCTGACTAGAATTGACCTATAGGTAAGCCCCGCCCCCCTTAGTTACTGTTGCCAACTCGGACAAACAAACGGAGTTGCTATATCTTACAATGACAGCTGTCTGTGTGAAAACCTTATCACAAGATGTTTTTGGACACAGATTGTAGCGTATACCCCGTCCGAATGATGGCCAAACTTTACTGATGGTTTATCAAGTTTATTGCATCGTTATTCACTCCAAAAAATCATCGTAAGAGCTGAACAAACAAAGCATAAGAAGTGCGCATTAACGTCTCATTCACAAACTCTCTCTCTCCGTTGCATTACCATTAACACACACAGCAAATTACACAAAAACACGCGTTCGAGGGGAGGGGCTTACCGATAGGTCAATTGAGTATGACGACGTCAGGCTAATAATATGCATTACACATCACCTAATTTCTCAAACGGTTCATTTGATGATTCCGTCTCTCTAAATCCCTACTTTCTGAGAGATACTATCACTGATTGGTCAGATGGCCCAGTATGTTGTGATTTGGTCTACTGTTTATAGCGCATGTTAGAAGCGAACTGAATTTTAGCTCCAGAGGCGCATACGTTTTTCCATATCAATTCCAGTCTTTTCAGTCAATTCTTCATGGCTTTGAAGTGCACGCTAAATGGATTCACAGAGCGTCTTCTTAACATGTCAACAATACAGCAGACCATTTACATTCACAAACAGCTCTATTACACACTGAATATTCGAAAACAACATTATAGGGGCACTTTAAATACACCCTGTAGCGTCTGGAGTGTCTCTCTCTCTCATGGGATCAAAGTGGTGAGTCGTTTGGAGAAACATCAGAGATGTTTTCCTCCAAACAGCTCTGCATATAAATTAAATCCCTGCCCCACTGGCTCCAACGAGTCTGAGTCAGATTGCACCACTGACTGATTAAGACCGGCTAGAGTGTGACCAGAAGATACTATGATGGCCCTTTCTGAGCTTCAATCAGATTCTAATCAGCCAGGACACCCACCTCACCCTTCAGTCTAGAACGGCCGGGGGGTGACCCTAACACACACACACACGCAAGCATTCCCCTCTATTTAGCCTTTAATTAAACTATCCCAGAAATTACATATATGATGATTTCTTAAGTATATGCATGCTCCCCATATTTCTTATGTTTGCGTGATGTAAGAGCTACCTTAAACACTAAAAATTGCTCTGTATAGAACAGGGATGGGCAACTCCAGTCCTCGAGGGCCACTGTCCTGCAAAGTTTAGCTCCAACCCTGATAAAACTCACCTGCCAGTAGCCTTCTAGTAATCCTGAAGACATTGATTAGCTGGTTCAGGTGTGTTTGATTAGGGTTGGAGCTAAACTCTGCAGGACAGTGGCCCTCGAGGACTGGAGTTGCCCATCCCTGGTATAGAAGATGCACTGCCTTTAGGTCTGTAAACCAAGGCATGTTTGATGTCTAAAAGTTCCTTTTTCTTTGTCTTAGTCAATGGTACAAAGTATATGATTATGAGATATACCGCTAGTATGTTTAGTCCTTTCGGAGTGAAACTTTACTAGTTCTGGCTTCCAGCAAGAACATTCCATTGGGTAATAAAGTCCGAACAAAGAAACTCTCTCCCGCCTGAAATTCACACCAACGATTGGTCGTCTCAGGGAGAGTGGGCGTAGTTTAATGGACTTTAAAGGACAGAAACACCAACACATTCTTTGCTCAGTCAACTTGCAAGGACCCCGACGAGACAAATTTCCTTTTCCTCCCATCTCATCAGCTTGGTCCAGCCAAGCTGTTGTTTCCTTTGAAGATCGACGCGCTCCGCGACACAGCCAGCGGCGCGCTCCATCAGACCTAGGAACCCAGCTTGGACGAGATGAACTTTCCCGACGCTCCCTTCCCAAACACCTTTAAAACTCCCGCGGACCAACTAAGCTCCGGAAAAACCAAAGGGAGAGAACGCTTCAGCGCACGAACACTGAGAAACGCCAACGCACGCATCTCACTTTACACAACACAAAGAAACCATGCAAGTATCAATTCTATCGAAATTTAGATGCGTTTTAAGATTGTACCCCAAGTTAAAGGTGATATGGTTCTTGATGGCTCTAGTGGTTATGTTCGGGAAGGTGTCGGATCGGACACGATCACCCTTCTTCCTTTCCCTTCTCCTCTGTCCTCCCTCTATTTCTATCCTTTTCATCCTCTTCTTTACTTTCCACTATTCTGTAAATACATGTATTCTTTATTTAGTCATATGTAATCGTAGTATTAATCTTTATTAAAACCATGATAATCACGTTTTGATTGTCATTGTTTTGCTCACAGAACAAAGGAGTCCCTTTAATGTCAGATCTAAGCTACGAGCTCTTATAAGCATTGTTGAATGCTTTAATTAATACCATAACTCGGAAAGTTTGTCCTTTGTGGCCAGAGGGATAAACTTCCCGAAAATTGGGTAGGAAGAATAGACCTGGTGAGTGGATAAAGAATTACCGCTCGTTCTTTAAACGGAACGGAGAGGAATTTTGAATCAACTCCCTAGAGGTTATTCTGTGATTATTTAATATAGATATATCTGTAGTTAATTGCAATAATTTGTTGTTAACCATATATTTATTATACATTGCATAAATACAGAGGTTAGGTATTCCCCTTTTGGGTGATTTTGGAGATTTGTGATTAGATTATAACCCGTTATGATTGATCATAAATCCCTAAATATTAATACCAACAATTCCCTATTGAGCTAATTTTTTATTTAAATATATATGTAACCCTAAGACGCTACAACCCCCCCATTGACTGTCACCATGTGTTCTGCTGTTTTTAATGTCTGGGCTGCAGGAACACTCTCAGCTACGCTGTCCTCTCTTGCATATTTTGTTGTCGTGGTCTGTCAACCCATTAAATTGGGATGGGAGAAAGTTAAAAATGAAACATTTCACACTTCACTTCCTTTAAACACAACAGAGCAGATCTCCTCACACAGAACACAGGCCAGGTACACATCATTATTCATGAGATAATCTGAACTCAGTATCGATCTGCAGAATCCTGATCTAATTTCACTGAGCTTTATAGATGAGGAGTCCAGTCAAAGAGAGAAATGAAGACGGACTGAACCTGCTGTACATTTACAGTACATTTATCTCAAATACTGCACATGACTGCTCATTGTAATGGATTGTGGGGGACAGAGGAGAGGAACGGCACATAAGGCACAAAAATATCAGATTCCATGTGGTTTGTGCAATGAGAAAATCAGATCTGAGTCTCATATGAGCATTCGCCTAAATTAAAAAAGGTGATTTCAAACCAAACATCAACAGTGCTGGACATCCTCACAGTGCTTATGCTGTTTTGTTCCATGCATAAAAGTGTTGACCAGAACACAAATCCTTGGAATATACCCGTGACAGCAAAATCAACAGTGCAATAAATTCAGTCACTCATTACAAACGGCTAAACCCAGTAATGACTATTTTACAATGCATTACTGTAGTCAGCAATGTACTGTGAAGTAAATGCATGCTGGGTAATTTTCTTACAAGCGACTATGAATCAACGTCAGAATGATGCTGACATCACAGAAATGTGTTTAACTGAGAATTCACATGATAAAGTTGTCTCCATCCATGCCACTGTAATCTCAAAATGGAGATTGATGTTCTATTTGCTTGAGATTTTGGACCTTGTATGTTCATATTTAAATTTCTGTTCTAACCAAATCAGAAGTGTGACAAATTGATGCATCTGTTAAAACAATGACAAGCTAGAATAAACACGTCTGAGATTGTGACCGGTGATATTTGTGTTTATTTGACCATGACTTGGATTCTGTTAACCATTAATCTGTGTCGTTTGTAAGTAACTATTTTGGTCAACTTAAAGGTGCACTATGTAACATTTTTTCAGTAAAATATGAGCCAGTGTTATATATTTTGTTCAGTCGAGTACTTACAATATCCCAAATGTTCCCAACTATTTGTAAATCGTGAGATGCTCTTTAACCCGAGGAACCAGGACATGAGAGGGCGTGGCCTGTCGATTACATCATATCTGCGTTCCCCTCAGTTTCTGTTTTTATTCTGCAGAAACGCTTTACTCTCACTGCAGTGTGAACAAGTGTCATATCAGCGGCTTAGAGAACACACAGAGTAACGCCATCCCATCATAAACACACTCAGATGAGTCTAATATGATCAACAGAGCTGCGTTACCTCACACTAGGGCTGGGCGATATATCGCATGACATTGTTAGGCGCATCTCGTCAGTAAAGCCGGTTCCTTGATTAGTAGTAAATCGCCATCACCTGCTTTCAGATAGAGCGGCATTTACTACACAGAGCCGTAGTTCACTGACAAGCTGAGCCATATCACATTAATTATCGCAGGCGATACGTCCGTGATAATTAATGTGATATGGCTCAGCTTGTCAGTGAACTACGGCTCTGTGTAGTAAATGCCGCTCTATCTGAAAGCAGGTGATGGCGATTTACTACTAATCAAGGAACCGGCTTTACTGACGAGATGCGCCTAACAATGTCATGCGATATATCGCCCAGCCCTACCTCACACTCATGAGCGGAGGAGCGGAAGTGGCGACTGTGTCATAATAAAAGTCCCGCCGGCGACTGTGTCATAATAAAAGTCCCGCCGGCGACTGTGGCATAATAAAAGTCCCGCTGCTCGCGAGGCGTGTGTTTTGTTCATCTTATTAACAATCGCTCCAGCGGTTCCTCAGCTCCACAACACTCGCTCCTGCTTCTGCTTCACTACAGTAACGTTAATAATCTCATCAACATGATTTCTGCCCGAGTCCTGTCCCGATTCTTTCCCACCGGCTGTGAGGTGAAGACCACATGTCACAAGATTCTGCGCTCAAACGTGACATCATCAAACTACACCTTTGTTTTGAACAGCCGACCTCAAGTGGACTGGAAAGTTACATAGTGCAGCTTTAAGGCATGTAGGGGACGAGACGCCATTTGTTTTGTTTATTCATCTTTTTGATTTTGGGAGTAAGGGAAGAAGGGTCCTTTTTCCTCTAGGCGTCAGAAACTCCTCTAGAAGTCTCAGATTTCATTAAAAATATCTTCATTTGTGTTTAGAAGATGAATGAAAGTCTTATAGGCTTGGCATGAGGGTGAGTACATGGATACAATTTTCATTTTTGGGTGAACCCTTTAAATTATTAGTAATATAAAGGCAAACACTATCACTATTATCTATCCTTAGCATTCAAAAAATAGCATTTATATAATTAATTGAATGTCTAATAAACATGTAGTTTCACAAACCTTGCAGATATAGTCGAAAGTGTGAAATGACAGTATATTCCAGGTTAATAATGGCATGATTTCGCAGTAACTCCACAGTAGGACTTCTCTTGGAATATCAGACTGTATTTCTACAGTGCATGTGTGCTATGAAGGTACCCAGCATGCAGTGCGGCATGAATAGATTAGGCTGTGTTTCTTGATTCTTGTTGGTTTTATCTGTGCGGATGAACTTATTCTTGCTTCACTTTTAGCAGTTTGTGTTGTTGTATAAATGTTTTTTATTATTTGTTGAGTGTCTGTCTGAGTGAATGTCTGTGCATCATTAGGCTACAAGATGATGTCACACCTTTCAAAGATAAATCTCAGAACTGTTTCACTGTTGTGAAATATCCATCTACAAATGGTTATGAATTTGAAATAAGTTATTGGTAAATCTTTAGGCTGAAATAATGCTAATAATAGCCTAAAATCAGCCAATTAGCTAATTTTATATTCTAGCTTGTCATTGTTTTAACAAATGTTTTCATTTGTCACACTTCAGACTTGACTAGATCAGAAATTTGAATATGAATACAGTGTGTCCAAGATCTCGAGCTAATGCAACACTGATCTCCATCATGGTGACTGTAGAACAATTACAGCACTAAACAATATCATTTCTCACAATGGCGGTTAAAGACAACGTTATCAAGTGAACTCACAGAAAAACAAGAGCAGTGACTATGATGTCAGCATCATTCTACTGTTGATTAACAGTAACTCATAAGAAAATTACCCAGCATGCATTTATTTCACTGTAAGTTTCTGACTACAGTAATTTATTGCAAAATAAAACTCTTTAATCCTGTAAATTCCTGGCAATTATTTTATGGACAGAGCAGTGTTTTCTTTCTTTTTTATTCATATTTTTTTAACCATTTCTTTAATTGTGAAAAATACTGTAATAGAAGTTTATTTATTTTTCTACAGATGTAAAAAAAAAAAATTATTAATATGAAGTAAAATAGGCTATAACTGGATGTAGATACTGTTCAGAACATTAGGAGAACTACTTATTACCTAATTTGATTGATTATGATTTTTTTTACTTCATTTAAATAAAGCATAATTATTATTTTAGTCTTCAGCTGTTTTAAATTTGAAGGCCGATCAATCTTTTAATCATCAAATGTAATGGTATTCAAATGACTACATTAATAATTCTGTCTCAGCACATGATTCATGGACATGCACAAAACTCATGGACCCCAGAAAACATGCAATGATGTCTTACCTGTTCGTCTCTTCCTTGGGATAAGGCTGTCGCGTGAACGCGCAGGTGCGCAGGTGGCGATGATGGCTCGGGATGTCCCAGCATCAGCATCGCTCTCCCGCCTCCGGAGGGTCTGGGACAAGTGTCAGCTTGTCGACATGTAAACGTCAATGCCAGAGTCTCACACAGGAGAAAGCGCTGTTTTGCGACCGTAAAGTCTTGTGTTACTCTGGAAGAACTCCGCGTGAGCGCTTTCTTGACCCAAGAAGAAGTCCTTAAAAACGCAATAGTCTCACGTGTTCTCGTTTGAAGACACTTTTGTTGTGAGTGTGTGTGTGGGGAAGAGTGTGCTGGGCGCGCCCACCGAGTCCATCAGCTGATTACAGAGGCGCGTGCGCGCGACACGGGATGAGCTCCAGCCGGGCGACACATGAACGCGGACGGAAGATGCTCGGGACACACGCGTTATATTGATGTTTATGGTGAAACCTCGCCCTCTTCTGTCGGAGATCTGGTACAACAATGAATAAAAGAGGGAACCTGGCAAAGGACTCTTCACCACCCAGTCTTTACAGGACAGACTTCAAAACTACATAGACTTATACTACAAATTATTATTTTTTACAATTATATCATTATCTAGAGTTTGAAATGTGCCTTACTGAAATATTGAAACCAATATTATATTCAGTGAGCTCGTTAAAGTTACACTGTGTAACTCTTTTAGTTTATTCTTAGCTAAAAACACTTAGTTCTTTCAAAAATATATGTGCTCATTAATGTATATTTACTTCTTTCAAGTAATTCTCGTAAGTTTATAATATGCCATTGTAAATACATACGGGTGAGGGTTCGAATGCGGGTCGCCATGTTGCCCCTCCATCTTGAAAGTACATTAGCCACAGAGGGACATACCCGTAAATTCAAGCTTCGCCTTTGGCGTTTTAACACTCGATGGCACCGTGTCAAATGTGGACGAGGTCGAACTGGAAGCCATATTAATCTTGGACTAAATCGGCCACCGTAGGAGTTAAAACGAAATCAGAATTGAGAGGAACAGAAACTAATATTCACTGGATGGTCATATACCAGTTCACCACTAGATGGGGAAAATATCACACAGTGTAGCTTTAAACATACTAGCCTTTAAATCGATATTTATAATTGTTGTAATTCTCTCAATGCTCTCATCTTATAAACTTGTCAGCTTTAATTAAAGGCACAATATGTAAGATTTTTGGATTCAAATATCCAAAAACCACTAGGACAGTGTTATATATGTTGTTGACTTGTGTACTTACATTATCCCAAATGTTTTCAATCGTTTAAATCCAGAGAAATAAGCAATTTTACCTAAAGATGTTACCCAAAGCCGCTTTAATATCTGATGTGTTTTATTAGACAGGAGAGCAACTGTTTGGATCATTGATGGACAGAAACTGATCATTGGCTGCGTCCGAAAACTGGAAATGCTGCGATTGGAGGACACATTAAAAGGTATAGACATCAAGGCCCGTCCGAATCCAATGTTATCCTCACTTCCTGCCTCCTGAGAGACCTTCATCTGATCGAGTTTTGAAGGCATCATAGATGTATCCTTCACTGCCTTTGCTATCCCACAATCCTGTGCGTTTCATTCGGAGACACTCGCCTACAGAGTCATTGCCTGAAAAGGGCAAACAACTAGGTTTTCGGATGCAGCCTTTGTTATACAGCTCTACACAGTTGTTCACACGACACTGTTTTAAACTAACACTCATGCGTTTTGGCTGTTCATTTACACAGAGTTTTGGGTGCCTAAAATGGTCGCTGAAAGTCGCTGGTCGTCTTAAAACTGACCGTTTGGAAACCGATCTTAGAACAAAAATATGTTAGCTGGGAGGTTGCAGCCAAACTCTGCAGGACATTGACCCTCCATGATTTGCTTTTCATCTTCCCGGGGTTTGGATAAGATAGAAAATTATGGTTACCCTGGGAAAATAAGACTCTGGGAACATAGATAACTCCCGATCCAACCACTTCGCCTGATTTACATCTTAACCCCTTAACTGTCACCTCTTTTTTTTAATCGCCTTTTTTTCGTATCATATATTTTAGTAATTATCATAAATTAGGTATCATTCGAAAGCTTACGAACTAAAAATTCATCCTGTGAAAACCGTTTTGAAATCAGACGTTGCATTACCATGGAAACGCTACTCTAAATTCTTCTAGCTGGCTCCTCCCCTAGTGGGCGGCGTCATGTTTCGTATTACAAAATGTATTTGAACTACTTTATAATCAAAATCTTTTCCAATCTTGACAAAACACATATCGTCGGAAAGGTCTGAGTCTCATATTTGGTGACTGTTTTGTGATGGAAGTGATATTTGGACAGAAATTTACAGGAAACTGCATCAAAAAACAATCAATGGAATGTGTGACACCCGGTGGCTATTTTTGGTATAGCGCCTAAACTAAATCTCATGGGGACTTTAATTTTTGTGATATCAACTTCAAATTTGGAACACAACTTGGTTAGACATATGGCTTTGATTTTATAGTAATTTTAGAATATTTTTTTTTTGTAAAATATATATTTTATATCAAATAAAAATATTTATTACAGTATTTTTCATTTACAGTACATTTAAACTTAAATAACTTTTTCATACTTTCATATTTTGAAATGCTTTCAGCAATAATCTGCTGAGTGTCTTCTTTAAAACAAGACATTCTTGAATTACAGCCCTTTAAGTTTGGATAGTGCATTTTAATGACTATTCTCAAAAAGGGGGGTGACAGTTAAGGGGTTAAATAATTTGAGGTTTAATCTGTAAAACTAGAATGAAACAAGTCAAACAAGCTATTTAAATCTTTATTAAAAAATCAGTCATGACTTGAGTTGCAGCATAGATAAAAATCCTGGCTTTATCTCAGTTCAAAGTATTTTATCTCATCACAGTAACTTACAAAGAGAGATGTGCACATGACAAGAAGGAACTAAAATAAGAGAGACTGCGTAGGACGCAGGCATAGCGTAACTTCCAGTGATGAACGCGGAAGCACAGAGGATAGAGCAAAACAAAACCTGGTTCTCGCGAGAACTAGCATATTCTCACCGGAGCTTCCTACGCCGTCATACTTCCACCTACGTCTAGCATGACCTTTCCGATTGTGCAATCCGTGGCACATCGCAGAGCAAGATGAGCAGTTTAGGTAGACTGGGTAAACCAAGCCTGATCTGCCGGCGATTTGATTTCGCCCTGAATCTCAGTCTGGAAACCTGTACATTCATTTCTACTGCTTCTGTTACACTTTTGCGGGAACCAATTACAGACTGGCTTATCCACCTGGTGCGCTATTGGCGGGTTTAACACGATGACGGATAGAGAAGCGAGTCATTTCATTTATGCTCGTTGATCACGCCTCTTGTGGTCTGATTGGTTGAAGGACTATCCAATTACGTAGAGTCGTTTAATTTATGCTCGTTGATCACACCTCTTGTGGTCTGATTGGTTGAAGGACTATCCAATTACGTAGAGTCGTTTAATTTATGCTTGTTGATCGCGCCTCTTGTGGTCTGATTGGTTGAAGGACTATCCAATTGCGTACAGAGTCATTTAATTTATGCTCATTGATCACGCCTCTTGTGGTCTAATTGGTTGAAGGACTATCCAATTACGTAGTCGTTTAATTTATGCTTGTTGATTGCGCCTCTTGTGGTCTGATTGGTTGAAGGACTATCCAATTGCGTACAGTCATTTAATTTATGCTCGTTTATCACGCCTCTAGTGGTCTGATTGGTTGAAGGACTATCCAATTGCGTACAGAGTCATTTAATTTATGCTCATTGATCACGCCTCTTGTGGTCTAATTGTTTGAAGGACTATCCAATTGCGTACAGAGTCATTTAATTTATGCTCATTGATCACGCCTCTTGTGGTCTGATTGGTTGAAGGACTATCCAATTGCGTACAGTCATTTAATTTATGCTCGTTTATCACGCCTCTAGTGGTCTGATTGTTTGAAGGACTATCCAATTGCGTACAGTCATTTAATTTATGCTCGTTTATCACGCCTCTTGTGGTCTGATTGGTTGAAAGACTATCCAATTGCGTACAGAGTACTTTAATTTATGCTTGTTGATCATGCCTCTAGTGGTCTGATTGGTTGAAGGACTATCCAATTGCGTACAGAGTCGTTTAATTTATGCTCGTTTATCACGCCATATGTTCAGTCTTAAATTGAGCTTGGTCTGGTGATAGCCAGACAACAATTTAGGTTAAAAAGTACATAAATGTTTGTTTTTTTAGAAAATGGCCAATGGTTTGTCCAGACCAGACCCTATTCCTCGTCTGGGATCGAGCAGAGCCTCTGAAGCCCTTCTTTTTCAACTGTTGGTTCCCATTGAAGTCCATTATGTGCAGAAAAATCCTGGAATGTTTTCCTCAAAAAGCTTAATTTCTTTTCAACTGAAGAAAGAAAGACTTGAACATCTTGGATGAGATGGGGGTGAGTCAATGATCAGGAAATGTTCATTTTGAATTGAATTAATCCTTTAATCTAAGCCCTGTATGTGAAACTGGGACTTTATGTGTAAAGTGGGATGGTAATTATGTGTCAACATTATTTTGTGAAATAAAACACACAAAAAAAAGTGTGTCCCATGGCCAAACCAGTTGAGAACCACTGACTAAGGAGTGACTCCACTCGGCTTACATCCTTCTGGTTTATTGAGACATCCTGAGCTGTACAAGAGCCAAGTGCACACACAGTCTGATTGAGGAATATGCTGATGAATTTGCTGATAGCGGAGGCATTTCCAGCTGTGTCAGCCTTTCTATCTCACACACTGAGCACAACCGTTGTGAAGCAAGCTCAGTCAAGAGGGCAGGACTACCCTGTTTAACATATTAAACCGTCACCCCAACAAATCACAAAAAATGAAACTTGCTCTTTTCCTTCTCTTTCAGTAGTATACATTTGCATATTGAGTTCTATATTTGGAAATAATAATCCATGTCACAGAACAAATAGAAAACATCAGAGCAGGAATACAAAAGGTACATAAATCGATGTAAAACATAATTCTCATCACCCTTCACATTCAATGGCCCGCTTGCAAGAACAATACACACTACAATGTTGGAACTTCTCACACCAGGACTGAGATCGGTCCACAATTATTAGTCTGCATGGACTAGAGCTATATGCTAAAGGCTACTGAATAAAACATTAATAAATAAAATGCAACTTCATAGAACATTCACCTGTGAATAGCCAGAAAAAAACTAGTAAAATCCTGCAGTGATCAATATACATTTAAAAAGGATAGAAAAGCATATTAGTGATGTCTCGTGACATGTTACTCGTGTAGGAGTTCCTGAAGACGACTGGACGATTTAAATATCTCTGGAATCTCAGAGTCCAGTTTGCAGATGACTTTATAAATGGCCTTCTTCCATGATGGATCAACATCTCTACCGGCCACTATGGCGTTGAAGAACTCGCGTAACGCAGTCTGAGTGACCTCCAGGAAACGCTCAGGGACCTGCAGGAACACAAGGGCACAGGAAGTTAAAGATGAAACTTTAGTGAAAGATTGTGTTGTGTTATGCACCCTAATAATGCAATACAGTCATCATTATGGAGATCAATGTTCCATTTGGTTGGGCACTGGGAACTTCTTATTATTACAAATCTCTTTCTATTGATTTTTATTGATTGCAGTGATGCAACAAGAAATCACAGTTAGTTGGTTTCGAAGGGTGGAAAGCAATAAATAGGTTATATATTTTAAAATTTTGAAAATTAAGCTCTGGGACCATTTCTTGGGATTTCCGCCTGGATTTGGTCGACCCAAATTGAAAAGCTTCCCATACACTCATAGAGTGGTCTCCAAATACACAATTTTGGTGTCATTTTAAAGGGAAACCATTTGAAGTTTCATAAACCACCGCTAAAAGTGATAAACATGTAAGTATATGTTGTCTGAGATGTAATAAGAGAGACCCAAAAAAGAGGCGCTTTTTGATTTTTTTTGGTTATAAATTCATTTTTGAAAGAGTGTAACTCAGGCGCTGTGTGCTCTAGCACCCTGCAGACAGTTTGGGCGGTTTCCACTAGATTCCAGAAAATACTGGAAAACAACGAGCCGGCTAGCAGAAGCCCCTCCCATGATGCCAATTCACGGCCAATTCAATGTTGTGAAGTGAATGTCAAGTGCGAATGATGCGAGTAAACTCAAAATGTTCAAGCGTCCAACTATGCGCGAATAGCGCGATTTATTCGCGCAAGTCGTGTCTGGTGTGAACACACAATAACTCATTCGATTTTACAGTGTAGGTTATTAACACTGACGTAGAAGCATCTAACCTTGGTGGTAAGCCAAAATTTGACAAACTGTGTCCCTCAAATCTGATTGGTTGATTGAAATGTTGTGATCCAGGATATACACTCACCTAAAGGATTACTAGGAACACCTGTTCAATTTCTGATCTAATCAACCAATCACATGGCAGTTGCTTCAATGCATTTAGGGGTGTGGTCCTGGTCAAGACAATCTCCTGAACTCCACACTGAATGTCGGAATGGGAAAGAAAGGGGATTTAAGCAATTTTGAGCGTGGCATGGTTGTTGGTGCCAGACGGGCCGGTCTGAGTATTTCACAATCTGCTCAGTTACTGGGATTTTCACGCACAACCATTTCTAGGGTTTACAAAGAATGGTGTGAAAAGGGAAAAACATCCAGTATGCGGCAGTCCTGTGGGAGAAAATGCCTTGTTGATGCTAGAGGTCAGAGGAGAATGGGCCGACTGATTCAAGCTGATAGAAGAGCAACTTTGACTGAAATAACCACTCGTTACAACCGAGGTCTGCAGCAAAGCATTTGTGAAGCCACAACACACACAACCTTGAGGCGGATGGGCTACAACAGCAGAAGACCCCACCGGGTACCACTCATCTCCACTACAAATAGGAAAAAGAGGCTACAATTTGCACGAGCTCACCAAAATTGGACAGTTGAAGACTGAAAAAATGTTGCCTGGTCTGATGAGTCTCGATTTCTGTTGAGACTTTCAGATGGTAGAGTCAGAATTTGGCGTAAACAGAATGAGAACATGGATCCATCATGCCTTGTTACCACTGTGCAGGCTGGTGGTGGTGGTGTAATGGTGTGGGGGATGTTTTCTTGGCACACTTTAGGCCCCTTAGTGCCAATTGGGCATGGTTTAAATGCCACGGCCGACCTGAGCATTGTTTCTGACCATGTCCATCCCTTTAGGACCACCATGTCCCCATCCTCTGATGGCTACTTCCAGCAGGATAATGCACCGTCACAAAGCTCCAATCATTTCAAATTGGTTTCTTGAACATGACAATGAGTTCACTGGACTAAAATGGCCCCCACAGTCACCAGATCTCAACCCAATAGAGCATCTTTGGGATGTGGTGGAACGGGAGCTTCGTGCCCTGGATGTGCATCCCACAAATCTCCATCAACTGCAAGATGCTCTCCTATCAATATGGGCCAACATTTCCAAAGAATGCTTTCAGCACCTTGTTGAATCAATACCACATAGAATTAAGGCAGTTCTGAAGGCGAAAGGGGGTCAAACACAGTATTAGTGTGTGTTCCTAATAATCCTTTAGGTGAGTGTATATAAATTAACCCAATACATGTAAATGCACCCAAACCTTTATTTTGTGAATAAAGCGCAATCTATAGTGAGCATAATGAAATGTACTTAGAAAGGGGGCATTTTTGTTTGGATAGGAATGTCAGTTACTTTATTTATGTTTATTTGAGTCAATAATGTCAGAATTTTCATTTTTGGGTGAATTGTTCCTTTAAGAATAGTTGACCAAACTCTGGAGTTGACCTTGTTAAGAGTACAGAGAACAGTACTTTGACTCAGTCTTCTTCTGGGAACATGTTTTTATTTGATCTGCACTCACCAAACACACACTGACCATGAGAGATAGAGGAAGCGATATATACTTGAAGGATCCATGAACCACACGCACACACAAAACTGCTCTGTTTAATCCATAACCAACTAACATGGGAATGCAGCTCAGAACACTTCCCATGCCTGCTGGGAACTGCACAGGTATAATGCAATCTGTGGGGTTGATTTGAGGACTCAGAGCCGGCCTCTCTGAATGCAAGACTTCAAACTGAGCAGCCTTGATGAAGGGCAAGTAAACACAGCCAAATCTGGCCTTGGGCCGAGCCTTGCGTTTCACTCTCACCCAGTCATGATGTATTTCAGGGGTCGTGTGATAAAATCGTTCCACATTACAAATTTAAATAGTAGCATTACTTGCTGTTAGGTTTTCTAAATTGTTGAGGTATGGGGTTAGGGTGAGGTTAATTGATTAAAATGATCTATGTAACAGTACAATGTGACCATTGGTAGACATTTAGTGATGGTGGGGACACTACATTTTTCAACTAAATATCCAAATAAATCTAATTATTAAACTAAATTAACCATATAAACTAAATTACTGATCTAAAGCCCACATTGTCACTGTATGATAATTGAAATGAACTGATGACATCACCGTTTTCTCCAGAACGGCTATACGGCTGAATACAATTCTGTTGCATTATTTTCCTGTTTAACACTGTGAAGCTGCTTTGAAACAATCTGCATGGTTAAAAGCGCTATATAAATAAAGTTGACTTGACTTGATGGTGACAATGAAGTCATGTGTCTGGTGTAGTTCATTTGATCATACATTTAGCATGATGAACAAAACCCTAAACGTTTGTTGGTCACAGAGCTTATTTTCTGCAATAATCCAAAAGAAAAAATCCCTACTCGCTTTTTGACCAGGTAATGCAAATTAACTTATGAGCTTCCCTACAAAAATATGCCATCACTGAAGTACTGTATTAGTGCACGGTTACAAAAACCACAAACTCACACAAAAAGCCGAGCGTCAAACTGCCCAACTAAATTAAACACTGATTACCATCATGGTGACCAAATATTTTCAACAATACATCAATCTAAACCTCTGTTAATTCTCAATAAGAACTGTAGACGAGTGACAGAAATAAAGTCAGTCTGGTTAGTAATAAGTAGGGATGCACCGAATTCGGGTTTGGATTCGGCCGAATATTGGACTTTTTGACGGGGTTCGGTTTCTGCCGAACCTGAGAATCTTTTTCCACCGAACCAAACCCTAGGCTTGCACTATGCATGCTATGCTGGTCGAACGCAATGACGCCGCCGTTGATTATGGGAAGGTGTTTACCTCACGAGCAGGGACTTTCGGAGGGGGAAATATTTACCCGGAACTTCATTTAGACCCTGGTTCCTGCGGTCGAAACACACCAAAGTACCAGCCCAAAGTCCCTAGTTCCTGAGGGAAGTTCCTGCGGTGGAAACGCGGCTTAAGTGGACCGCTCGAATGCAGGCTGTGAGAAAGTGAAAATGTAACTCGTGAACAGAAAATGTGTTGTTTGGCACTACTTTCAGTCAAAACAAGGCGATTGAAGTCGAGCTACATGTTCAATTTGCAATGCCGATTTGTCTCGTGGTAGGGATGGCTCGATACCACAATTTTGTCTTCGGTACGGTACCACAATCTAATACCGAAGTACCGATATTAAATCGATACCATACAGGGTCTGAATTTTGATGCGGGTATTGCGCATAATTTGACTCACTCGGGCAAGTTTTGGGTTTATGAAGCGGGAAATTACCGCAAATGTTTATTATTAAATTAATCAACAAAGATTATCACATCAATCAGTCATTTGGAAACTTTTTTGTAAGTAATTTCAGCATTACTGCACGTCTCCATTCTCTCAAAATGAGCAAATTGCTTCTGGCTTCAAAAGATATCGCACCTGCACTATAAAAGCATCTGCGCGCTCAGATTCAACACTTTCGCTTCCGTTGCAGGACACCTGACGCAAATCACTGCCCACGTCTTTTTAAACCTCGCCAATTTGAACATGCAAGCGATTTTATAGCATTTCGTAATACATATGGGATGAGAGCTTAGAGAGAGTTTTCTTTGCGCTCATGCCAACAACAAACACACACACACACACACACACACAAGCCTAAAGAGCTTGCGCATTCCAAATTAAGTTGTTTTTCCTCAGTCAAATACACACAAAATTATGTCTAAAATGTAAATCTTTAGTGAGTAGTTACATAAACACAGTTGGGTATTTCTTTCGCGGATATAATTAGTGCAATAGTATGCGTGCAAAATATTATGAAATCTAAATGTCACTGGTTGAAACGAACGGAGGATATTTCCTTACATCTTTAAACGATACGATCTTATGTATGTGCGTTAATCAGTGTTAAAAGAAAAATGTCTAAATTAGATCTGGTTAGAATTATGCACTCACCTGTCGATCTCTTACAGTTTTTCTCAGTCGCTTTGGTTCATTTCTCAAATCATCCTCGACATTTGCAAAATAGTAAGTGCATTTCTCAAAACAATTCGTACAAATAGCAAAACACCATGGATTACCTGCAAAAGCCAGTCTCTTGCTCAAAATCATTAGTTCATCTCTCAAAAGTAAATATCTGTCAATGAACATGTCAGTGCCGTCAGAATGACAGTCCTTGTGTCGTTGTGTATGAATAAGACAGTCAAATTGCTTAGTCATGTTGTCAATATAACAGTAGTCTGGACGGATGTTCTGATGTAAATATGGCTAAAGTTTTGATGACAATTATTGTAAATTGTAGGTTACACCTTAGTGTATGAGTGAGTTTGAATGCAAGAGACTGGACGAGATTCACATTTATGCTTTTACTGTTTGTACTGTCATTTGTTGACAGACCATATCATTGCGATACAGAAAGGAAAAGACAGCACTGCATAGCACAAAGAAAAAAAAAGGAAAAAAAACAAAAGTAGAAATGTGAACGTCTAATGGAAATGTATAGAAATATGCTTGACATATGACAACTTGTTCAACCATTTTGCATGTAAAGACTTATGCTATGAACTAATGGCTAAATGTTGTGGGGGGTGAGACTATTCAACAGAGACCCATCATAATACATTTTGATCAACATGACGTAAGCAACTGATAATGTAGGAAACAGCAGAGAATTGTACATAATCATTTGCATGGATGTACACAAGCATTTGCAACTTGTTTAAAGAAATGAGAAACTGCTTTTTTGATGTGCACAAGTGACACAATGATGTGAGAATTGAACAGGTAGCTTTGAGAATTTCAATTCTGATCTGAGAAATGTACCAAAGCGACTGAGAAAAACTGTAATGTCTTACAAGTCAGGAATGAAGTGACGATGCTTGGCAAGGTTTGATGGTTCTTCAGCAGTTTTAAAAGCAAAGTACTTCCAAATTTCATGTCTACTCCTCTCTTTATTAATGAGTTTTGTGCGTGTTGAGTGAGATTCAACTGCTGTATTCATCTTGTTCTGTTGCCACATTTGCCGGTTTCACGTCAGTTTGGGTAGCGCGCTGCCACCTAGCGGTGAACTTCGGAACAGCAGCATATACCGAAATGAGCAAAATCATGATATCATACCGTTTGAAATAAAATATATACCGTATTTTTCCAGTACCGGTATACCGCGCATCCCGATCTTGTGGTGGCAAGGACCCTAAACAACAGCCGCTGTTAAAACATTTGCGTATGAAACATCCGAAAGAATACGAGTTGAGCATGAGGGAATCTACAGACAGCAGCCAAAATACAGCAACTTCAGATACGGCAAAGGAAGGACAGTCATCCTGGAATAATGTTGCCTATTCTTTTTCTTCCTTTTTTTTTACAGTTAAAATCAAATGAAATGAAAAATACACTGCTGTGGACGTTGTTTACCTCATTAATGTGTTTACTGTGATAATGGACTGAGGATGGGAGTAGGATTCGGTATATTATTCGGCAGAATCTTAACCAGTGGATTCGGTATTTGGCCGAACCCCAAAAATCTGGATTTGGTGCATCCCTAGTAGAGATTTAGTGTGTTTTCAGTTGATTTCATCTATGGCTGTGGCTGGAAGTCAGTTGTAGTTCTTGTGTTTCACTTTCTGAGAGTGTAACCAACATCACATTGTAACATTGATTAAATTGAAATGCAATCATTGCAGGTGCAAAAGATTCAATGCAATTAACGTTGACGCATTAACATTGATTTAGCATTGCTTGCTATCTGGGTGTGTAGTTGTGAAGTGACTGTTCTCAAAGTCAGCAGGTGAGAGCATGAGAAAAAAGTGGAAAGAGAACAAAAATGGTTACACTTTATAACTATAAGTAATTTTGCAACTGCATGCCGACTTACTCTCATTAGTCTATTAGTATTAGGGTTAGCAGAATAAGTTGACGTACAGGTACTTGCAAAGTTAATTATGTTTGAAATGTCTATTGGGGGGGGGGGGGGGGGGGGACATCAAAATAAAGTGTCAGCAGATATTAAGCAGACATCTACTCTAACAGGGTTTTCTGAAGGTAAATTTAAGACCTTTTTACGAATAATTAAAGAAAATGTAAGGAATAAATTGAAGGGAACATAACACATCAATGTGATCTCTATATGTAAATGTAGAAGCACACAATGAGCTGTATTAGTGACACTCCAAAGTTGCAAAATACAATTTCCAACAGATCTCCATTACCTTTTTAAATGATTTTACAAAAAATAGCTTAAAGTTTGAGATGAGAAATCTTGTGAAAGTGATTTTATGATTAAAACAAGAACAAATATCTGCCAATGGGTGCATAAAAATCAACTTAATTCAAGTTATTTTCATATTTTTTCTTGTTTTAAAAACAAACTCACTTCATTTTGTTCAATTTCTCAGAAAACAAGCATGTCATTATGCGTATCTTGATTTAAGGATGTTTTAAATTTATACTGGAAAACAAAAATCCAGAGGAAGAACACATTTTTTGTAGTGCATTCAATTTAATTTTGCTATTAAATGCCCTATGAAATCTGTTATTTATATATATATTTTTGTCTTATAGTTTATTTTGTTGTTAATTTTTCTGACTTTCATCATCTTCAGAACACAAATGGAGATATTTTTAATGAAATGGGAAAGATTTCAGTCCCTCCATTGACAGTCTAAGCAACTTCCACTGACGCTTCAGAAAGAGATCGTAAAACTGATCCATATGAATCAAGCGGTTTATTCCAGATGTTCTGAAGAGACTCGATGGCTTTATATGATGAAGGAAAGTCTTACGGGTTTGGACGACATTATGGCGAGTAAATGATGACAGAATTGTCATTTTTGGGTGAACTGGCCCTTTAAGAGTTCCGGCCTACTTTTGATTTATTCATCCAAAATTTGACAAAGTCCGTGACATTCTGCATTATACAGTAAATTCAATTTTTTTGAATGGATTCTCCAATCTCGTCCACATTTTAGCACCCTAATTTAATGCCATGATATTGAATTTAAGACTTTCTGCTCCAATTCAAGACATTTTTAAGGCCTTACATAGTGGAAGGTCAAATTAAGACTTTTAATGACTGGTAGTTGCAAAGTTAGTAGACTATCACAATAAAATGTTACCGAAATAGCTCCATAAGGTCTTTATCAGCGCTCTGTTGGATGTGTATACAGTACGGCCCTCATATATCATGCGGATGTGACCATCTCTAGCAATGGCTGCTCAAATGAGGATCTTGGAGCATGACTAAACTCAATCACACCTCTGAAACTATAGCGTGTTGTTTTTCACCGCAGAGTCCTTGCTTGCTCAAGGTCAGAGGTGTGGATATCCCAAAGACCGTGTTTCACCCTCAGGTAAAAGTGTAGAACAATTAAAAGAACACATTGATATCACTTTAGAAATCTGAATCCTGAATTCAGCACAATTTCTCACCGAAAATGGAACAAACACTGAAAAAAAGGACAGTCAGCAAGCTTGACACGATTCAGTAACTGCTAGATGTACTGTGTGTTTGGCCAAACCTATAACTTAAAGGTATAGTTCACCTAGAAATAAAATTCTGTCACCATTTGCTCGCCCTCATTTTGTCCTGTGTGACTTTCTTTCACAAAGCACAAATGCTTCAGGAATGGTTTGAGGAGCACAACAACGAGTTTGAGTCCAAATTCCCCAGATCTCAATCCAATCGAGCATCTGTGGGATGAGCTGAACAAACAAGTCCGATCCATGGAGGCCCTGCCTCGCAACTTACAGGACTTAAAGGGTCTGCTGCTAACATCTTGGTGTCAGATACCACAGCACACCTTCTAGTGGAGTCCATGCCTCTACGGGTCAGGGGGACCAACACAATATTAGGTCATAATGTTATGCCTGATCTGTGTAAAATACTTAAAACAGCTTAATATGCATGACCCATCCTGATAAAAACAACAAAGAAAACATGAACAATTGTGAATAAACTAATTTGTGTAAATGTATAAACAAATATGTCATTAAAACTCAAAGATTGATGAAAGGGGTGGAGAAAAGGAGGAAAAAGAGACAAGAGGGAAAACAAAATGGAGTGAGTGAGACAACAAATCATCTTTACTATCCCATGAGGCCATGGGAGAGGATTTGTCAATGGCAGACTGACCCTGATAGGTCACATGACAACATGGCGAACACACACACACACACACACACACACACACACACACACACACACACACACACAGAACATACTTTTTTAGCACTCGCAACATAAGTACCTATTCAAAATACACACCCATGAGTGTGTGCTGCTGCTTGGGTCTGGTTTCAGTTGATGATGTAAGCAGTCGGAGATGTGTGTGTGAGGCACATTTGAGTTCACAAGTAGAACAAGGCTCATGAACACACACAGGTAAAAGTCAAGGCGGTTGATTTGTGTGTGGAATTTGCATGGCTTGGCACACTTTCCCTAAGCAAAGGTAATCAGCCATCACATCTCAGACACCTACTGAGAAAATCCTTCACATGCAAAACATGTTCCCTGCCATGTCTTCACACACACACACACACACACACACACACACTCACGGAGCATGCGGCGGAGCTAACAGTAGATTCGTACACTGATCTCGGCACTATTTGCAAATTCCTCATTTATTTATGTAAATAACAGTATTGATGCAGTTCCTGGAACCAGAACAGTGTGTGTGTGTTCATGTTTTCCTATCCCGGTGTTGGACTTCAACCTGAATGCACACACACACACACACACACACACACACACACACACTCAAGGGGACTTGTGTCACTGTTGGGACCTAAATTGTAAAAGTCCCCATGAGCAAACAAGCTTATATATCATACAGAATTATGATTTGGGTGTTGGGTAGGTTTAGGGGTAGAGTTAGTGTGTGTGTGTGTGTGTCGGGTAGGTTTAGGGATAGAGTGCGTGTGTGTGTGTGTGAGTGTGTGTGTGTGTGAGAGTGTGAGTGTGAGTGTGTGTGTGTGTCGGGTAGGTTTAGGTATAGAGTTAGTGTGTGTGTGTGTGTGTCGGGTAGGTTTAGGGATAGAGTTAGTGTGTGTGTGTGTGTGTGTGTGTGTGTGTGTGTGTCGGGTATGTTTAGGGATAGAGTGCGTGTGTGTGTGTATGTGAGTGTGTGTGTGTGTGTGTGTGTGAGTGTGAGTGTGTGTGTGTCGGGTAGGTTTAGGTATAGAGTTAGTGTGTGTGTGTGTGTGTGTGTGTGTGTGTGTCGGGTAGGTTTAGGGGTAGAGTTAGTGTGTGTGTGTGTCGGGTTGGTTTAGGGATAGAGTTAGTGTGTGTGTGTGTATGTGTGTGGGTGTGTGTCGGGTAGGTTTAGGGGTAGAGTTAGTGTGTGTGTCTGGTAGGTTTAGGGCTAGAGTTAGTGTGTGTGTGTCGGGTAGGTTTAGGGGTAGAGTTAGTGTGTGTGTGTGTGTGTGTGTGTGTGTGTGTCAGGTAGGTTTAGGGGTAGAGTTAGTGTGTGTGTGTGTGTGTGTGTGTGTGTGTCAAGTAGGTTTAGGGATAGAGTTAGTGTGTGTGTGTGTGTGTGTGTGTGTGTGTGTGTTGGGTAGGGTTAGTGTGTGTGTGGGGGGGGTTGGGGTAGGGGTAGGGTTAGAGTGTGTGTGTGTGTGTGTGTGTCTGTGTGTGTGTGTGTGTGTGTGTGTGTGTGAGATAGGGTTAGTGTGTGTGTGTGTGTGTGTGTGTGTGTGTGTGTGTGAGAGATGGGGTTAGGGTTAGTGTGTGTGTGTGTGTGTGTGTGTGTGTGTGTGTGTGAGATGGGGTTAGGGTTAGTGTGTGTGTGTGTGTGAGATAGGGTTATGGTTAGTGTGTGTGTGTGAGATGGGGTTAGGGTGATGGTTAGTGTGTGTGTGTGTGTGTGTGTGTGTGTGTGAGAGATAGGGTTAGGGGTAGGGTTAGTGTGTGTGTGTGTGTGTGTGTGAGATGGGGTTAGGGTGTGTGTGTGTGTGTGTGTGTGTGTGTGTGTGAGATGGGGTTAGGGTTAGTGTGTGTGTGTGTGTGTGTGTGTGTGTGTGTGTGTGTGTGTGTGTGTGTGTGTGTGTGTGTGTGTGTGTGTGAGATGGGGTTAGGGTTAGTGTGTGTGTGTGTGTGTGTGTGTGTGTGTGTGAGATGGGGTTAGGGTTAGTGTGTGTGTGTGTGTGTGTGTGTGTGTGTGTGTGTGTGTGAGATGGGGTTAGGGTTAGTGTGTGTGTCTGTGTGTGTGTGTGTGTGTGTGTGTGTGAGAGATGGGGTTAGGGTTAGTGTGTGTGTGGATGTGTGTGTGTGTGTGTGTGTGTGTGTGTGTGAGATGGGGTTAGTGTGTGTGTGTGTGTGTGTGTGTGTGTGTGTGTGTGTGTGTGTGTGTGTGTGTGAGATGGGGTTAGGAATAGTGTGTGTGTGTGTGTGTGTGTGTGGGTGTGTGAGATGGGGTTAGGGTTAGTGTGTGTGTGTGTGCGTGAGATAGGGTTATGGTTAGTGTGTGTGTGTGTGTGTGTGTGTGAGATGGGGTTAGGGTTAGTGTGTGTGTGTGTGTGTGAGATGGGGTTAGGGTTAGTGTGTGTGTGTGTGTGTGTGAGATAGGGTTATGGTTAGTGTAAGGGGAGAGAAGATACAGTTTGTACAGTATAAAAACATTAAGTCTATGGAGAGTCCCCACAAAGATAATAAACCAGAAGTTGCTTCTGAACAATAACATTTTCTCCCCTGAGAATGGACAGAGTCTTGGGGCGGGGGCAGAAAGTGCATGATAGATGGAGAGATTCTGTTGCGGTGAGAAGGAGAGGGCAGATTTCTCTCACATGACTCCAGCACATTAGTGCCACAGGAACACTCAGCACTGGCAGGTCACCTTCCCCTATAAACACACTCAAACAAACCCTTTCACAGCACTTCTGACCCACTCCACTGCCGCAAGATGACGTCTTCGCACTCTCCAGTGAAGACTTTCCATTGTTTTTATAATAAGATAATTATGTTGGCGATAGGAGTGCAAAAGCTCAGGTTACATGTTTTGCTCCTTTTTGTACTGGAGCATTTCTTATGAGACTTTGGGGTTTGGGTGAATATTTAATTTATCTATTATTTAATTTTATATTATTTTTGGATGATCTATTATCTATTCTATTGGGTATTCATTGTGTGTGAGTGTGTGTGTGTGTGTGTGGGTTAGGTGTGTGTGTGAGTGGGGGTAGAGTTAGTGTGTGTGTGTGGGTTAGGTGTAGGTGTGTGTGTGTGTGTGTGGGTTAGGTGTGTTTGTGGGTTAGGTGTGTGTGTGAGGGGGGGTAGAGTTAGTGTGTGTGTGTGGGTTAGGTGTAGGCGTGTGTGTGTGTGTGTGTGTGTGTGTGTGTGTGTGTGTGTGTGTGTGTGTGTCGGGTAGGTTTAGGGGTAGAGTTAGTGTGTGTGTGAGTGTGTGTGTGTGTGTGTGTGTGTGTGTGTCGGGTAGGTTTAGGGGTAGAGTTAGTGTGTGTGTGTGTGTGTGTGTGTGTGAGGTAGGTTTAGGGGTAGAGTTAGTGTGTGAGTGTGTGTGTGTGTGTGTGTGTGTGTTAGGTGTGTGTGTGGGTTAGGTGTGTGTGTGAGTGGGGGTAGAGTTAGTGTGTGTGTGTGGGTTAAGTGTAGGTGTGTGTGTGTGTGTGGGTTACGTTTAGGGGTAGAGATAGTGCGTGCGTGTGTGTGTGTGTGTGTGTCGGGTAGGTTTAGGGGTAGAGTTAGTATGTGTGTGTGTGTGTGTGTGAGGTAGGTTTAGGGGTAGAGTTAGTGTGTGTGTGAGTGTGTGTCGGGTAGGTTTAGGGGTAGAGTTAGTGTGTGTGTGTGTGTGTGTGGGGTAGGTTTAGGGGTAGAGTTAGTGTGTGTGTGAGTGTCGGGTAGGTTTAGGGGTAGAGTTAGTGTGTGTGCGTGTGTGTGTGTGTGTGTGAGGTAGGTTTAGGGGTAGAGTTAGTGTGCGTGTGTGTGTGTGTGTGTGTGATGGGTAGGTTTAGGGGCAGGGGCAGTGTAAGGGGATAGAAAATACGGTTTGTACGGTATAAAAACCATTACGCCTATGGAATGTCCTCACATTTCACAAAAACAAACATGCGTGTGTGTGTGTGTGTGAGGTAGGTTTAGGGGTAGAGTTAGTGTGTGTGTGTGTGTGTGTGTGTGTGTGTGTGTGTGTGTGTGTGTGTGTGTGTGTGTGTGTTCACTACTCCTAATGTGTGCACTCACTTGGATGAGTTAAATGCAGAGGAGAAATTCAGAGTATGGGTTGCCAATTGCCGAACTTAGCCTTCACATGTCACTCCACTTTTGAAGGGCTCTGTCCATTTATCCCTAAATAGTGTATGTGTGTCTTTATGAGTGAGCTGCATGAGAACAGAAATATACACACGTGACCCGTGTTGGCAAAATGAGTGGGGATGCACACGCGCAAACTACAAACTACAGACAAAACACCTCAAAAATCAACATTTTTCACTTCAGAAATGTTCCTTAAGCCCTCGTCTATGATCCCCATGCACCATACAGCAATGAAACATCTAAAAGTTTCTTTATTTGGATGTTTTCAGAGAGGATTACCTTACATTTGTCTATGGAAATTATCTCACTCGCACCAACTGAAAGAACCGAAGCGTGCGCACACAGACGCCTCGGACAGCACGAGATCCCGATACACACAAAATTACAGTATTTCAAAGGATCTGTCTTGGCGAGTATTCACACAATCATTATCTGTTCTGTCTTTAGTGAACGTTTGGTTAACCTGTAGCATTATATTAGATCTGTGCAGTAAAGTAGGTCTTAATATAGGCTGTCTGTTTCATTAATGTTAACCAAACCAATTGTGGTATCATGGGAAAAAATATATTTTTGCTATAGATATGAGTTTTGATTTGATATGTGCCAAATTAGGTGTTCTTCCCATTGATTTTAAGGTGTGGTTACTGGTGATTTTGTTTGGGAACCTTCAGAAAACTGACTTTGCAGACTCTATCGACTATTTGTCAAACTAATCTAAATTGCATCTATCCATCATAAAAGAGCATCTGTCCCTCATAAAAGTGCATCTATCATCATAAAAGTGCCTCTATCCATCATAAAAGTGCATCTATCCATCATAAAAGTGCATCTGTCCCTCATAAAAGTGCATCTATCATCATAAAAGTGCCTCTATCCATCATAAAAGTGCATCTATCCATCATAAAAGTGCATCTGTCCCTCATAAAAGTGCCTCTATCCATCATAAAAGTGCCTCTATCCATCATAAAAGTGCATCTGTCCCTCATAAAAGTGCATCTATCATCATAAAAGTGCCTCTATCCATCATAAAAGTGCATCTATCCATCATAAAAGTGCATCTATCCATCATAAAAGTGCATCTATCCATCATAAAAGTGCCTCTATCCATCATAAAAGTGCATCTATCCATCATAAAAGTGCCTCTATCCATCATAAAAGTGCATCTATCCATCATAAAAGTGCATCTATCCATCATAAAAGTGCATCTGTCCCTCATAAAAGTGCCTCTATCCATCATAAAAGTGCATCTATCCATCATAAAAGTGCCTCTATCCATCATAAAAGTGCATCTATCCATCATAAAAGTGCCTCTATCCATCATAAAAGTGCATCTATCCATCATAAAAGTGCATCTATCCATCATAAAAGTGCATCTGTCCCTCATAAAAGTGCCTCTATCCATCATAAAAGTGCATCTATCCATCATAAAAGTGCCTCTATCCATCATAAAAGTGCATCTATCCATCATAAAAGTGCATCTATCCATCATAAAAGTGCATCTATCCATCATAAAAGTGCATCTATCCATCATAAAAGTGCATCTGTCCCTCATAAAAGTGCCTCTATCCATCATAAAAGTGCATCTATCCATCATAAAAGTGCCTCTATCCATCATAAAAGTGCATCTATCCATCATAAAAGTGCATCTATCCATCATAAAAGTGCCTCTATCCATCATAAAAGTGCATCTATCCATCATAAAAGTGCATCTATCCATCATAAAAGTGCATCTATCCATCATAAAAGTGCATCTGTCCCTCATAAAAGTGCCTCTATCCATCATAAAAGTGCATCTATCCATCATAAAAGTGTATCCATCATAAAAGTGCATCTATCCATCATAAAAGTGCATCTGTCCCTCATAAAAGTGCCTCTATCCATCATAAAAGTGCATCTATCATCATAAAAGTGCATCTATCCATCATAAAAGTGCATCTGTCCCTCATAAAAGTGCATCTATCATCATAAAAGTGCCTCTATCCATCATAAAAGTGCATCTATCCATCATAAAAGTGCATCTATCCATCATAAAAGTGCATCTGTCCCTCATAAAAGTGCATCTATCCATCATAAAAGTGCCTCTATCCATCAAAAAAGTGCCTCTATCATCATAAAAGTGCCTCTATCCATCATAAAAGTGCATCTATCCATCATAAAAGTGCATCTATCATCATAAAAGTGCATCTATCCATCATAAAAGTGCATCTATCATCATAAAAGTGCATCTATCCATCATAAAAGTGCATCTATCCATCATAAAAGTGCATCTATCCATCATAAAAGTGCATCTATCATCATAAAAGTGCATCTATCATCATAAAAGTGCCTCTATCCATCATAAAAGTGCATCTATCCATCATAAAAGTGCCTCTATCCATCATAAAAGTGCCTCTATCCATCATAAAAGTGCCTCTATCCATCATAAAAGTGCATCTATCATCATAAAAGTGCCTCTATCCATCATAAAAGTGCATCTATCCATCATAAAAGTGCATCTATCCATCATAAAAGTGCCTCTATCCATCATAAAAGTGCATCTATCATCATAAAAGTGCCTCTATCCATCATAAAAGTGCCTCTATCCATCATAAAAGTGCATCTATCCATCATAAAAGTGCCTCTATCCATCATAAAAGTGCCTCTATCCATCATAAAAGTGCATCTATCATCATAAAAGTGCCTCTATCCATCATAAAAGTGCATCTATCCATCATAAAAGTGCCTCTATCCATCAAAAAAGTGCCTCTATCATCATAAAAGTGCCTCTATCCATCATAAAAGTGCATCTATCCATCATAAAAGTGCATCTATCCATCATAAAAGTGCATCTATCATCATAAAAGTGCCTCTATCCATCATAAAAGTGCATCTGTCCCTCATAAAAGTGCATCTATCCATCATAAAAGTGCATCTATCATCATAAAAGTGCATCTATCATCATAAAAGTGCCTCTATCCATCATAAAAGTGCATCTATCCATCATAAAAGTGCATCTATCATCATAAAAGTGCATCTATCCATCATAAAAGTGCATCTATCCATCATAAAAGTGCCTCTATCCATCAAAAAAGTGCCTCTATCATCATAAAAGTGCCTCTATCCATCAAAAAAGTGCCTCTATCATCATAAAAGTGCCTCTATCCATCATAAAAGTGCCTCTATCATCATAAAAGTGCCTCTATCCATCAAAAAAGTGCATCTATCATCATAAAAGTGCATCTGTCCCTCATAAAAGTGCATCTATCCATCAAAAAAGTGCATCTATCATCATAAAAGTGCATCTGTCCCTCATAAAAGTGCATCTATCATCATAAAAGTGCATCTGTCCCTCATAAAAGTGCATCTGTCCCTCATAAAAGTGCATCTGTCCCTCATAAAAGTGCCTCTATCATCATAAAAGTGCCTCTATCATCATAAAAGAGCATTATATTAGATCTGTGCAGTACAGTAGGTCTTAATATAGGCTGTCTGTTTCATTAATGTTAACCAAAAAATTGTGGTATCATGGGAAAAAAAGTTGAAAATATATATTTTTGCTATAGATATGGGTTTTGATTTGATATGTGCCAAATTAGGTGTTCTTCCCATTGATTTTAAGGTGTGGTTACTGTGATTTTGTTTGGGAACCTTCAGAAAACTGACTTTGCAGACTCTATCGACTATTTGTCAGATTCAAACGAATCTAAATTACTTACAAACCAACTGATACAATAAATCCATTCAATTTAATCACATTGCATTACAATATCAACAATAGATTGCAACTCAAACTGTACTAAATGTGCGAGTTTGTGCATAAAAGTGCATTTTGAAGCGATGTTTTGAAAGCACAACAAAGCCATCCATGTTTTCGCCATTATACGGTAGGAAGCGCTAAAATAGTTCAGCATCTCCAGATCAAAACACAGACGATAAAGAAGCAGAAACCAGCGATAGAAGCAAAACCAGCTTTGGGATGTTGATGGACTCGGCCTATTTTGTTCATCTTTCTGAATCCAATCTGGATGTACATGATTTTCTCAAAAATGTAGCTTTTTTATAAAACCCATATTCAAGTGTTGATAAAAAAAGAATTAAATGGTTTAAAAGCAGAGCGTCTGTTCTTTCTTTTGATATATTTCATGTTCTGACATTCAAACAACAAAATATTCTGAGGGCCAGGGAAAATGATCAAAAATACTGGTGTGTCAGAACATCGGAGCGGTGTGTGTGTGTTTGTAAGTGAGCACATACCTCAAAATCGTTGGCTTTATTGTAGTGCATGTTGAGCACTTTGTAGAGCGGCGAATCACAGCTCACGCTGATGTCCTCCGCTGCCACCACGCCGTCATTGATGGCATGCCGGGCAAACTTCTCAATCTGGATGTAGTAGAACTCCCTGAAGTTACTGAACCACTTGATCAGCTGAGACGTGATGCACCTGTTAAACTAAGACACACAGAGTGTTAAACACTAATGAGTTACAGTAAGGTTTCAAGGGATAGTTCACCCAAAAATTTAAATTACCCCATGATTTACTCACCCTCAAGTCATCCTAGGTGTGTATGACATTCTTCTTTCAGACGAACACAATCTGAGTTATATTAAAAATGCCCATCATAAAAGTGCATCCGTCCATCATAAAAGTGCATCCATCCATCATAAAAGTGCATCTATCATCATAAAAGTGCATCTGTCCATCATAGTGCATCTGTCCATCATAAAAGTGCCTCTGTCCATCATAAAAGTGCCTCTATCCATCATAAAAGTGCATCTATCCATCATAAAAGAGCATCTATCCATCATAAAAGTGCCTCTGTCCATCATAAAAGTGCCTCTATCCATCATAAAAGTGCATCTATCCATCATAAAAGTGCATCTGTCCATCATAAAAGAGCATCTATCATCATAAAAGTGCATCTATCCAACATAAAAGAGCATCTATCATCATAAAAGAGCATCTATCATCATAAAAGAGCATCTATCATCATAAAAGAGCATCTATCATCATAAAAGTGCATCTATCATCATAAAAGAGCATCTATCATCATAAAAGAGCATCTATCATCATAAAAGAGCATCTATCATCATAAAAGTGCATCTATCCAACATAAAAGAGCATCTATCATCATAAAAGAGCATCTATCATCATAAAAGAGCATCTAGCATCATAAAAGAGCATCTATCCATCATAAAAGTGCATCTATCCATCATAAAAGGGCATCTATACATCATAAAAGGGCAACTATCCATCATAAAAGTGCATCTATCCATCATAAAAGGGCAACTATCCATCATAAAAGTGCATCTATCCATCATAAAAGTGCATCTATCCATCATAAAAGGGCAACTATCCATCATAAAAGTGCATCTATCCATCATAAAAGTGTCTCTATCCATCATAAAAGAGCATCTATCATCATAAAAGAGCATCTATCATCATAAAAGAGCATCTATCCATCATAAAAGTGCATCTATCCATCATAAAAGGGCATCTATACATCATAAAAGGGCATCTATCCATCATAAAAGTGCATCTATCCATCATAAAAGTGTCTCTATCCATCATAAAAGAGCATCTATCATCATAAAAGAGCATCTATCATCATAAAAGAGCATCTATCCATCATAAAAGTGCATCTATCCATCATAAAAGAGCATCTATCATCATAAAAGAGCATCTATCCATCATAAAAGAGCATCTATCATCATAAAAGTGCATCTATCCATCATAAAGTGCCTCTATCCATCATAAAAGAGCCTCTATCATCATAAAAGAGCCTCTATCATCATAAAAGAGCATCTATCCATCATAAAAGAGCCTCTATCATCATAAAAGAGCGTCTATCCATCATAAAAGAGCCTCTATCATCATAAAAGAGCATCTATCCATCATAAAAGAGCCTCTATCATCATAAAAGAGCGTCTATCCATCATAAAAGAGCCTCTATCATCATAAAAGAGCGTCTATCCATCATAAAAGTGCATCTATCCATCATAAAAGAGCCTCTATCCATCATAAAAGAGCATCTATCATCATAAAAGAGCGTCTATCCATCATAAAAGTGCATCTATCCATCATAAAAGTGCCTCTATCATCATAAAAGAGCATCTATCATCATAAAAGAGCCTCTATCCATCATAAAAGAGCATCTATCATCATAAAAGAGCATCTATCCATCATAAAAGTGCATCTATCCATCATAAAAGAGCCTCTATCATCATAAAAGAGCCTCTATCCATCATAAAAGAGCATCTATCCATCATAAAAGAGCATCTATCATCATAAAAGAGCCTCTATCCATCATAAAAGAGCATCTATCATCATAAAAGAGCATCTATCCATCATAAAAGTGCATCTATCCATCATAAAAGAGCATCTATCCATCATAAAAGAGCCTCTATCATCATAAAAGAGCATCTATCCATCATAAAAGTGCATCTATCCATCATAAAAGAGCCTCTATCATCATAAAAGAGCATCTATCCATCATAAAAGTGCATCTATCCATCATAAAAGAGCATCTATCATCATAAAAGAGCCTCTATCCATCATAAAAGTGCATCTATCCATCATAAAAGAGCATCTATCATCATAAAAGAGCATCTATCCATCATAAAAGTGCATCTATCCATCATAAAAGAGCATCTATCATCATAAAAGAGCCTCTATCCATCATAAAAGAGCATCTATCATCATAAAAGAGCATCTATCCATCATAAAAGTGCATCTATCCATCATAAAAGAGCATCTATCCATCATAAAAGAGCCTCTATCATCATAAAAGAGCGTCTATCCATCATAAAAGAGCATCTATCATCATAAAAGAGCATCTATCCATCATAAAAGTGCATCTATCCATCATAAAAGAGCATCTATCCATCATAAAAGTGCATCTATCCATCATAAAAGAGCGTCTATCCATCATAAAAGAGCCTCTATCATCATAAAAGAGCATCTATCCATCATAAAAGTGCATCTATCCATCATAAAAGAGCCTCTATCATCATAAAAGTGCATCTATCCATCATAAAAGAGCCTCTATCCATCATAAAAGTGCCTCTATCATCATAAAAGTGCATCTATCCATCATAAAAGAGCCTCTATCCATCATAAAAGTGCCTCTATCATCATAAAAGAGCATCTATCATCATAAAAGAGCCTCTATCCATCATAAAAGAGCATCTATCATCATAAAAGAGCCTCTATCCATCATAAAAGTGCATCTATCCATCATAAAAGAGCATCTATCATCATAAAAGTGCATCTATCATCATAAAAGTGCATCTATCCATCATAAAAGAGCATCTATCAACATAAAAGTGCATCTATCATCATAAAAGAGCATCTATCCATCATAAAAGAGCCTCTATCATCATAAAAGAGCATCTATCCATCATAAAAGAGCATCTATCATCATAAAAGAGCCTCTATCCATCATAAAAGTGCATCTATCCATCATAAAAGAGCATCTATCATCATAAAAGTGCATCTATCATCATAAAAGTGCATCTATCCATCATAAAAGAGCATCTATCAACATAAAAGTGCATCTATCATCATAAAAGAGCATCTATCCATCATAAAAGAGCCTCTATCATCATAAAAGAGCGTCTATCCATCATAAAAGAGCCTCTATCATCATAAAAGAGCATCTATCCATCATAAAAGAGCCTCTATCATCATAAAAGAGCGTCTATCCATCATAAAAGAGCCTCTATCATCATAAAAGAGCGTCTATCCATCATAAAAGTGCATCTATCCATCATAAAAGAGCCTCTATCCATCATAAAAGTGCCTCTATCATCATAAAAGAGCATCTATCATCATAAAAGAGCATCTATCATCATAAAAGAGCCTCTATCCATCATAAAAGAGCATCTATCATCATAAAAGAGCATCTATCCATCATAAAAGTGCATCTATCCATCATAAAAGAGCCTCTATCATCATAAAAGAGCCTCTATCCATCATAAAAGAGCATCTATCCATCATAAAAGAGCATCTATCATCATAAAAGAGCCTCTATCCATCATAAAAGAGCATCTATCATCATAAAAGAGCATCTATCCATCATAAAAGTGCATCTATCCATCATAAAAGAGCATCTATCCATCATAAAAGAGCCTCTATCATCATAAAAGAGCATCTATCCATCATAAAAGTGCATCTATCCATCATAAAAGAGCCTCTATCATCATAAAAGAGCATCTATCCATCATAAAAGAGCATCTATCCATCATAAAAGTGCATCTATCCATCATAAAAGAGCATCTATCATCATAAAAGAGCCTCTATCCATCATAAAAGAGCATCTATCATCATAAAAGAGCATCTATCCATCATAAAAGTGCATCTATCCATCATAAAAGAGCATCTATCCATCATAAAAGAGCCTCTATCATCATAAAAGAGCGTCTATCCATCATAAAAGAGCATCTATCATCATAAAAGAGCATCTATCCATCATAAAAGTGCATCTATCCATCATAAAAGAGCATCTATCCATCATAAAAGTGCATCTATCCATCATAAAAGAGCGTCTATCCATCATAAAAGAGCCTCTATCATCATAAAAGAGCATCTATCCATCATAAAAGTGCATCTATCCATCATAAAAGAGCCTCTATCATCATAAAAGTGCATCTATCCATCATAAAAGAGCCTCTATCCATCATAAAAGTGCCTCTATCATCATAAAAGTGCATCTATCCATCATAAAAGAGCCTCTATCCATCATAAAAGTGCCTCTATCATCATAAAAGAGCATCTATCATCATAAAAGAGCCTCTATCCATCATAAAAGAGCATCTATCATCATAAAAGAGCCTCTATCCATCATAAAAGTGCATCTATCCATCATAAAAGAGCATCTATCATCATAAAAGTGCATCTATCATCATAAAAGTGCATCTATCCATCATAAAAGAGCATCTATCATCATAAAAGTGCATCTATCATCATAAAAGTGCATCTATCCATCATAAAAGTGCATCTATCATCATAAAAGTGCCTCTATCATCATAAAAGAGCATCTATCCATCATAAAAGAGCATCTATCCATCATAAAAGAGCATCTGTCCATCATAAAAGAGCATCTGTCCATCATAAAAGAGCATCTGTCATCATAAAAGAGCATCTATCATCATAAAAGAGCATCTGTCATCATAAAAGAGCATCTATCATCATAAAAGAGCATCTGTCCATCATAAAAGAGCATCTATCATCATAAAAGAGCATCTATCCATCATAAAAGAGCATCTATCCATCATAAAAGAGCATCTGTCCATCATAAAAGAGCATCTGTCCATCATAAAAGAGCATCTATCATCATAAAAGAGCATCTATCCATCATAAAAGAGCATCTATCCATCATAAAAGAGCATCTGTCCATCATAAAAGAGCATCTATCCATCATAAAAGAGCATCTGTCCATCATAAAAGAGCATCTATCATCATAAAAGAGCATCTGTCCATCATAAAAGAGCATCTATCCATCATAAAAGAGCATCTGTCCATCATAAAAGAGCATCTATCATCATAAAAGAGCATCTGTCCATCATAAAAGAGCATCTATCCATCATAAAAGAGCATCTGTCCATCATAAAAGAGCATCTATCCATCATAAAAGAGCATCTGTCCATCATAAAAGAGCATCTATCATCATAAAAGTGCATCTATCCATCATAAAAGAGCCTCTATCCATCATAAAAGTGCATCTATCCATCATAAAAGTGCATCTATCCATCATAAAAGAGCCTCTATCATCATAAAAGAGCCTCTATCATCATAAAAGAGCATCTATCATCATAAAAGAGCATCTGTCCATCATAAAAGAGCATCTATCCATCATAAAAGTGCATCTATCATCATAAAAGAGCATCTATCCATCATAAAAGAGCATCTATCCATCATAAAAGTGCATCTATCCATCATAAAAGAGCATCTATCCATCATAAAAGAGCGTCTATCATCATAAAAGAGCATCTGTCCATCATAAAAGAGCATCTATCCATCATAAAAGTGCATCTATCATCATAAAAGAGCATCTGTCCATCATAAAAGTGCATCTATCCATCATAAAAGAGCATCTATCATCATAAAAGTGCATCTATCCATCATAAAAGAGCATCTATCCATCATAAAAGAGCGTCTATCATCATAAAAGAGCATCTGTCCATCATAAAAGTGCATCTATCCATCATAAAAGAGCATCTATCATCATAAAAGAGCATCTGTCCATCATAAAAGAGCATCTATCCATCATAAAAGTGCATCTATCATCATAAAAGAGCATCTATCCATCATAAAAGAGCATCTATCCATCATAAAAGTGCATCTATCCATCATAAAAGAGCATCTATCCATCATAAAAGTGCATCTATCCATCATAAAAGAGCATCTATCATCATAAAAGAGCATCTGTCCATCATAAAAGAGCATCTATCCATCATAAAAGTGCATCTATCATCATAAAAGAGCATCTATCCATCATAAAAGTGCATCTATCCATCATAAAAGAGCATCTATCCATCATAAAAGAGCATCTATCCATCATAAAAGAGCATCTATCATCATAAAAGAGCATCTATCATCATAAAAGAGCATCTGTCCATCATAAAAGAGCATCTATCCATCATAAAAGTGCATCTATCATCATAAAAGAGCATCTATCCATCATAAAAGAGCATCTATCCATCATAAAAGTGCATCTATCCATCATAAAAGAGCATCTATCCATCATAAAAGAGCATCTATCCATCATAAAAGTGCATCTATCCATCATAAAAGAGCATCTATCATCATAAAAGAGCATCTGTCCATCATAAAAGAGCATCTATCATCATAAAAGAGCATCTGTCCATCATAAAAGAGCATCTATCATCATAAAAGAGCATCTGTCCATCATAAAAGAGCATCTATCATCATAAAAGAGCATCTGTCCATCATAAAAGAGCATCTATCCATCATAAAAGAGCATCTATCATCATAAAAGAGCCTCTATCATCATAAAAGTGCATCTATCCATCATAAAAGAGCATCTATCATCATAAAAGAGCCTCTATCATCATAAAAGAGCATCTATCATCATAAAAGTGCATCTGTCCATCATAAAAGTGCATCTATCATCATAAAAGAGCCTCTATCATCATAAAAGAGCATCTATCATCATAAAAGTGCATCTATCCATCATAAAAGTGCATCTATCCATCATAAAAGAGCCTCTATCATCATAAAAGAGCATCTATCATCATAAAAGTGCATCTATCTATCATAAAAGTGCATCTATCCATCATAAAAGAGCCTCTATCATCATAAAAGAGCCTCTATCATCATAAAAGAGCCTCTATCATCATAAAAGAGCATCTATCCATCATAAAAGAGCCTCTATCATCATAAAAGAGCATCTATCCATCATAAAAGAGCCTCTATCATCATAAAAGAGCATCTATCATCATAAAAGAGCATCTATCATCATAAAAGAGCATCTATCCATCATAAAAGAGCCTCTATCATCATAAAAGAGCATCTATCATCATAAAAGAGCCTCTATCCATCATAAAAGAGCATCTATCCATCATAAAAGAGCATCTATCATCATAAAAGAGCATCTATCCATCATAAAAGAGCATCTATCCATCATAAAAGAGCATCTATCATCATAAAAGAGCATCTATCCATCATAAAAGAGCATCTATCCATCATAAAAGAGCATCTATCATCATAAAAGAGCATCTATCATCATAAAAGAGCATCTATCCATCATAAAAGAGCATCTATCATCATAAAAGAGCCTCTATCATCATAAAAGAGCATCTATCCATCATAAAAGAGCATCTATCATCATAAAAGTGCATCTATCATCATAAAAGAGCATCTATCATCATAAAAGAGCATCTATCCATCATAAAAGAGCATCTATCATCATAAAAGAGCATCTATCATCATAAAAGAGCCTCTATCATCATAAAAGAGCCTCTATCATCATAAAAGTGCATCTGTCCATCATAAAAGTGCATCTATCATCATAAAAGAGCCTCTATCATCATAAAAGAGCATCTATCATCATAAAAGTGCATCTATCTATCATAAAAGTGCATCTATCCATCATAAAAGAGCCTCTATCATCATAAAAGAGCCTCTATCATCATAAAAGAGCCTCTATCATCATAAAAGAGCCTCTATCATCATAAAAGAGCATCTATCATCATAAAAGAGCATCTATCCATCATAAAAGAGCCTCTATCATCATAAAAGAGCATCTATCATCATAAAAGAGCATCTATCCATCATAAAAGAGCCTCTATCATCATAAAAGAGCATCTATCATCATAAAAGAGCATCTATCATCATAAAAGAGCATCTATCATCATAAAAGAGCATCTATCCATCATAAAAGAGCCTCTATCATCATAAAAGAGCATCTATCCATCATAAAAGAGCATCTATCATCATAAAAGAGCCTCTATCATCATAAAAGAGCCTCTATCTGTCACGGTTCATGAATTTACCATCTCATTCTGGCGTGTGTGTATGTGTGTTTGTATGGGGCGGAGCCGCTGGTTGGCCTATGATCATTACACCTGTCGCAGCTGATCAGCGCTCCAGCTGCAGATCATCAGCGCACCCTATTTAGTCTCTCTGTGTTCTCTTTGTCTTTGTCAGAGCGTTTGTTTGGATGTCTCGTGTGTTCTCCCGCCTGTGCCCGTTGTGTTCCTGCGTTGCCTGTTTCCTGTGTTCCGTGTGCACCCTGGAGTTCCACCATCACCGTGTTCACCGTCGTCACCAAGCTGGGTTGTCTGCAGCGTCCCTGTGCTGCCCGGACCATCTGCCAACGCACCGCTCTGATCTTTGTGGCTTTCTGGTGTCTACCTGCGATCTTCTGCCATATCATCGAGTGATTCCAGTGGCCTTCTGGTTTCTACCTGCGATCTTCTGTCTCAATAAACGAGCTTTTACTTGCTATTGTATCCTGCCTTATTTATCCGTTACAGAACGCTCTGACCATTATGGATACAGCAAGTTCATCTGATCTCAGCGAGTACCTAACTCACAGCAGTTCCAGAATGGACCAACAGGAGGAAAATCTGGCTGTCACAGGACGAGCGGTGCAGGTATTGGTAGCACAGGTGTCCGAGCTGACCCAACGAATACAACAACTCGTCAGTCCCGCTGTGCCCAGCCCACCGCCGATTCCCCCCACACCATCTACCATCAACCGCCAGCATGAACCACGATTACCCACTCCGGAGAGTTACGCTGGTGAGACAAACTATTGTAGAGCATTCCTAACCAAATGTTCCATGTTTTTTGCTCTCCAACCGCTTACGTTCAGCACAGAGGAGTCAAAGGTGGCTTTCGTTCTCACACTACTATCAGGACGAGCTGCGCTATGGGGAACGGCGGTGTGGGAGAACCAACATCGATGCTGCTCCTCGTTCCAGGCACTATCTGAGGAGATGAAGCGGGTGTTTGACCGGGCGGTGGCTGGCAAGGAAGCAGCTCGCCAACTCGCTGACCTTCGTCAGTGTAACCGCTCGGTCTCGGACTACTCCATCGAGTTCAGAACCCTAGCTGCCGAGTGCCACTGGAACGAGGAGGCACAGTGGGACATGTTCCTGCATGGGCTGGCTGACCGCATCCAAAAGGAGATCTTTTCATTAGATCTACCGGAGAGACTCGACGGACTTATTGATCTAGCACTACGGGTGGACGCACGCCTGAGTCGGCTGGAGCGACGGTCCAAGACGTTTTTCCAGTCTGGAGGTGTCGAAGGTCCTCAGGCTAGCGGAGGTGATGCGGTCAGTCCCAACATCGATCCCGAGCCCATGCAGGTGGGTCGTGCTCGGCTTTCCCGGGAGGAGAGAGAGAGACGGAGATCCCTTGGTCTTTGCCTTTATTGTGGCAGAGGGGGCCACTTCCTGAACAACTGTCCAGTAAAAGACCAAGCCCGGCGGTAAAGGGAAGGCTACTGTCGGGCGGGATCTCCGTGGATAAGACCTCATCCTCAACTCTCCTTCCGGTAAGACTGCTGTGGACAGCCCGGTCTCACCCCTGTCAAGCACTTCTGGATTCGGGGGCGGAAGGTAATTTTATGGACTTGACTTTGGCTCACACACTTGGTATTCCCATCATCCCACTCAAGGACACATTATCCGTCAGTGCACTCAACGGCCAGGAATTACCACCCATCACGCTCACCACCAGACCACTGACACTCATCACTTCTGGCAACCCCACTGAACAGATTTCCTTCCTGCTCCTGGACTCCCCTCTGGCTCCTGTTGTCCTCGGTCACCCCTGGCTGGTCCAACACAATCCTAGGGTCGACTGGGGACATCACACTGTTTCTTCGTGGAGTGAAAGATGTTATCAGTCTTGTCTTGTATCTGCCTGTTCGTCTGTGTCTCGTCCTGTTTTTCAGAAGGAGATGGTGAATTTGTCTAACGTGCCCTCTGAGTACCTCGACCTGAAGGAAGTGTTCAGTAAGTCCCGCGCTGCTTCTCTTCCTCCGCATCGTCCCTATGACTGTGCTATAGATTTACTCCCAGGTAAGTCTCCGCCTAGAGGCAAGCTTTACTCTCTTTCTGTTCCTGAGAGGGAGGTCATGGAGAAATATATTTCTGATTCTCTAGCTTCCAAATTCATCCGTCCTTCCTCTTCTCCAGCGGGGGCGGGGTTCTTTTTTGTGGGGAAGAAGGATGGTTCTCTGCGACCTTGCATTGATTACCGAGGGCTGAATAACATCACGGTCAAGAATACCTATCCTTTACCGTTGATGTCTTCAGCCTTTGAGAGGTTGCAGGGAGCATCTGTTTTCACAAAATTGGATTTACGTAACGCTTATCATTTGGTTCGCATCAGGGAGGGGGATGAATGGAAAACCGCATTTAATACCCCCAGGGGCCATTTTGAATATTTGGTGATGCCGTTCGGGCTATCCAACTCCCCAGCGGTTTTCCAAGCACTCGTCAATGATGTGTTGAGAGACATGGTGGACCAGTTCATATATGTTTACCTGGATGACATATTGATTTTTTCTTCGTCTCTCCAGGAACATGTTCAACACGTCAGACGAGTGCTTCAGAGGTTGCTAGAGAATGGGCTTTTTGTCAAGGCGGAGAAATGCGCGTTTCATGCACAGTCTGTTCCTTTCCTAGGATACATCGTTTCATCCGAGGGGGTGCGTATGGATCCCGACAGGGTTAAGGCTGTGGTAGAGTGGCCAAGTCCAGATTCCCGTAAGGCCCTACAGAGGTTTCTGGGATTCGCCAACTTCTATCGGCGTTTTATTCGCAACTTCAGCCAGCTAGCCGCGCCTCTGACTGCCTTGACCTCTCCCAGGGTGACGTTCAGGTGGTCCGATACAGCTGAGGCTGTATTCACCAACCTCAAAAGCGGCTTTGTTTCGGCTCCCATCTTAGTAGCCCCTGATCCAGCACGTCAGTTCGTGGTAGAGGTCGATGCGTCAGAGGTGGGGGTAGGTGCGGTCCTTTCCCAACGCTCTGCTTCGGATGATAAGATGCATCCTTGCGCGTTTTTGTCCCACCGTTTGACACCTGCCGAACGTAACTATGACATTGGTAACAGAGAATTGTTGGCAGTTAAGTTGGCCTTGGAGGAGTGGCGTCATTGGTTAGAAGGGTCGGGGGTACCTTTTATAGTATGGACGGACCATAAGAACCTCGAATATATTAGATCTGCCAAAAGACTTAACTCCAGGCAGGCTCGGTGGGCACTTTTTTTCGGACGTTTTGACTTTTCTCTCTCGTACCGCCCCGGGTCCAAAAACATCAAACCTGACTCCTTATCTCGAATTTTTGATCCTTCCGAACGCCCGGTTACTCCCGAGTGCATTTTGCCAGAGAAGATAGTTATCTCTACACTCACATGGGAGGTCGAATCGAAGGTCAAATTGGCCTTAGAAGGGGTAACGCCTCCGCCCGGATGCCCACCGAGTCGATTATTTGTACCGGAGAAGTTGAGGTCCGAAGTCATTAAATGGGGTCACTGTTCCAATATCGCTTGCCATCCAGGAGTAAACCGTACTTGCAGTTTAATAAAGCAACGATTCTGGTGGCCATGTATGGCTCGCGACATTCGCAGTTTCGTCCTGGCTTGCTCAATTTGTGCTGTTGGTAAGACGTCTAATCGACCTCCTGATGGGTTACTTCAGCCGCTGGCTATTCCTTCGAGACCCTGGTCCCACATTGCGCTAGATTTTGTCACCGCCCTCCCGCCCTCTAATGGCATGACGGTTGTTTTAACCGTAGTGGACCGGTTCTCGAAGGCAGCACATTTTATTCCCTTGCCCAAATTACCTTCAGCCAAGGAGACAGCGGTGTCTGTTATAGACCACGTCTTTCGGTTACATGGCCTCCCGATGGACGTGGTCTCCGACAGAGGTTCCCAATTTGTGTCCAAATTTTGGAGAGAGTTTTGTAGATTACTAGGGGCGACGGTCAGTCTGTCTTCGGGTTACCACCCCCAGAGCAATGGTCAAACTGAGCGAGCCAATCAAGATCTGGAGAGAATGTTGCGATGTTTGGTATCCAAGAATCCTTCATCCTGGAGCCAACAACTCTCTATGGTGGAGTACGCTCACAACGCGTTACCAGTGTCATCCACGGGCCTTTCCCCTTTTGAGTGTAGTCTAGGTTACCAGCCACCTATTTTTCCGAGTCTGGATTCCGAAGTCGCGGTTCCCTCCGCTCACGCCTTTGTCCAGAGGTGCCACCGCACATGGACCAGAGCCCGTGAGACTCTGCTCCAGGTGGGGGCGCGTACCAAGGCTAAAGCCGATCGCCACCGGTCGAAGCCTCCCGTATACGTTGTGGGTCAAAAAGTGTGGCTTTCTACCAAGAACATTCCGCTCCGCTCCGTGTCTAATAAACTTGCTCCCAAATTTATCGGCCCGTTCACTGTCACCAAGATCATTAGTCCGGTGACAGTCCGCCTCAAACTTCCTCCAGCGTACAGGAGAATTCACCCCGCCTTTCATGTTTCCAAATTAAAGCCAGTTTTTCATTCCCGTCTTAATCCGCCAGTCCCGGTTCCCCCACCGCCGCGACTCGTAGATGGGGAACCGACGTATTCGGTTAATCGTATTCTGGACTCGAGACGGAGGGGACGCGGATTCCAGTATCTGGTGGACTGGGAAGGTTACGGTCCGGAGGAGAGAAGTTGGGTTCCTGCTAGGGACATTCTGGACCACTCCCTTATTGATGATTACAATCAGCAGGTAGGTTCTCCTGGGAGCGTCAGGAGGCGCTCCTAGGGGGAGGGGTACTGTCACGGTTCATGAATTTACCATCTCATTCTGGCGTGTGTGTATGTGTGTTTGTATGGGGCGGAGCCGCTGGTTGGCCTATGATCATTACACCTGTCGCAGCTGATCAGCGCTCCAGCTGCAGATCATCAGCGCACCCTATTTAGTCTCTCTGTGTTCTCTTTGTCTTTGTCAGAGCGTTTGTTTGGATGTCTCGTGTGTTCTCCCGCCTGTGCCCGTTGTGTTCCTGCGTTGCCTGTTTCCTGTGTTCCGTGTGCACCCTGGAGTTCCACCATCACCGTGTTCACCGTCGTCACCAAGCTGGGTTGTCTGCAGCGTCCCTGTGCTGCCCGGACCATCTGCCAACGCACCGCTCTGATCTTTGTGGCTTTCTGGTGTCTACCTGCGATCTTCTGCCATATCATCGAGTGATTCCAGTGGCCTTCTGGTTTCTACCTGCGATCTTCTGTCTCAATAAACGAGCTTTTACTTGCTATTGTATCCTGCCTTATTTATCCGTTACACTATCATCATAAAAGAGCCTCTATCATCATAAAAGAGCCTCTATCATCATAAAAGAGCCTCTATCATCATAAAAGAGCATCTATCCATCATAAAAGAGCCTCTATCATCATAAAAGAGCATCTATCATCATAAAAGAGCCTCTATCATCATAAAAGAGCCTCTATCATCATAAAAGTGCATCTATCATCATAAAAGAGCCTCTATCATCATAAAAGAGCATCTATCCATCATAAAAGAGCCTCTATCATCATAAAAGAGCATCTATCATCATAAAAGAGCATCTATCATCATAAAAGAGCATCTATCATCATAAAAGAGCATCTATCATCATAAAAGAGCATCTATCATCATAAAAGTGCATCTGTCCATCATAAAAGTGCATCTATCATCATAAAAGAGCATCTATCATCATAAAAGTGCATCTGTCCATCATAAAAGTGCATCTATCATCATAAAAGAGCATCTATCCATCATAAAAGAGCATCTATCCATCATAAAAGTGCCTCTATCATCATAAAAGTGCCTCTATCATCATAAAAGTGCCTCTATCATCATAAAAGTGCCTCTATCATCATAAAAAAGTGCATCTATCCATCATAAAAGTGCCTCTATCATCATAAAAGTGCCTCTATCATCATAAAAGTGCCTCTATCATCATAAAAGTGCCTCTATATCATAAAAGTGCATCTATCCATCATAAAAAAGTGCATCTATCCATCATAAAAGTGCCTCTATCCATCATAAAAGAGCATCTATCCATCATAAAAGTGCCTCTATCCATCATAAAAGTGCCTCTATCCATCATAAAAGTGCCTCTATCCATCATAAAAGTGCCTCTATCCATCATAAAAGTGCCTCTATCCATCATAAAAGTGCCTCTATCATCATAAAAGTGCCTCTATCATCATAAAAGTGCATCTATCCATCATAAAAGAGCCTCAATCCATCATAAAAGTGCCTCTATCATCATAAAAGAGCATCTATCCATCATAAAAGTGCCTCTATCATCATAAAAGTGCATCTATCCATCATAAAAGTGCATCTATCCATCATAAAAGAGCATCTATCCATCATAAAAGTGCCTCTATCATCATAAAAGTGCCTCTATCCATCATAAAAGTGCATCTATCCATCATAAAAGTGCCTCTATCATCATAAAAGTGCATCTATCCATCATAAAAGTGCCTCTATCATAATAAAAGTGCATCTATCCATCATAAAAGTGCATCTATCCATCATAAAAGTGCATCTATCCATCATAAAAGTGCCTCTATCATCATAAAAGTGCATCTATCCATCATAAAAAAGTGCATCTATCCATCATAAAAGTGCCTCTATCATCATAAAAGTGCCTCTATCCATCATAAAAGTGCCTCTATCATCATAAAAGTGCCTCTATCATCATAAAAGTGCATCTATCCATCATAAAAGTGCATCTATCCATCATAAAAGTGCCTCTATCCATCATAAAAGTGCATCTATCCATCATAAAAGAGCATCTATCCATCATAAAAGAGCATCTATCCATCATAAAAGTGCATCTATCCATCATAAAAGAGCATCTATCCATCATAAAAGAGCATCTATCCATCATAAAAGTGCATCTATCCATCATAAAAGAGCATCTATCCATCATAAAAGAGCCTCTATTTATCATAAAAGTGCATCTATCATCATAAAAGTGCATCTATCCATCATAAAAGAGCATCTATCCATCATAAAAGAGCCTCTATTTATCATAAAAGTGCCTCTATCATCATAAAAGTGCCTCTATCATCATAAAAGTTGCTCTATCCATCATAAAAGTGCCTCTATCCATCATAAAAGTGCCTCTATCATCATAAAAGTGCATCTATCATCATAAAAGTGCCTCTATCATCATAAAAGTGCCTCTATCCATCATAAAAGTGCCTCTATCCATCATAAAAGTGCCTCTATCCATCATAAAAGTGCCTCTATCATCATAAAAGTGCCTCTATCCATCATAAAAGTGCCTCTATCCATCATAAAAGTGCATCTATCCATCATAAAAGAGCATCTATCCATCATAAAAGTGCCTCTATCATCATAAAAGTGCCTCTATCCATCATAAAAGTGCATCTATCCATCATAAAAGTGCCTCTATCCATCATAAAAGTGCCTCTATCATCATAAAAGTGCCTCTATCATCATAAAAGTGCATCTATCCATCCATCATAAAAGTGCATCTATCCATCATAAAAGTGCATCTATCCATCCATCATAAAAGTGCATCTATCCATCATAAAAGTGCCTCTATCCATCATAAAAGTGCCTCTATCATCATAAAAGTGCCTCTATCATCATAAAAGTGCATCTATCCATCCATCATAAAAGTGCATCTATCCATCATAAAAGTGCATCTATCCATCCATCATAAAAGTGCATCTATCCATCATAAAAGTGCATCTATCCATCATAAAAGAGCATCTATCCATCATAAAAGTGCATCTATCCATCCATCATAAAAGTGCATCTATCCATCATAAAAGAGCATCTATCCATCATAAAAGTGCCTCTATCCATCCATCATAAAAGTGCATCTATCCATCATAAAAGAGCATCTATCCATCATAAAAGAGCATCTATCCATCATAAAAGAGCATCTATCCATCATAAAAGTGCATCTATCCATCATAAAAGAGCATCTATCCATCATAAAAGTGCATCTATCCATCCATCATAAAAGTGCATCTATCCATCATAAAAGAGCATCTATCCATCATAAAAGAGCATCTATCATCATAAAAGTGCATCTATCCATCCATCATAAAAGTGCATCTATCCATCATAAAAGAGCATCTATCCATCATAAAAGTGCATCTATCCATCATAAAAGAGCATCTATCCATCATAAAAGTGCATCTATCCATCATAAAAGAGCATCTATCCATCATAAAAGTGCCTCTATCCATCATAAAAGAGCATCTATCCATCATAAAAGTGCATCTATCCATCCATCATAAAAGTGCATCTATCCATCATAAAAGAGCATCTATCCATCATAAAAGAGCATCTATCCATCATAAAAGAGCATCTATCATCATAAAAGAGCATCTATCCATCATAAAAGAGCATCTATCCATCATAAAAGAGCATCTATCCATCATAAAAGTGCCTCTATCCATCATAAAAGTGCATCTATCCATCATAAAAGAGCATCTATCCATCATAAAAGTGCATCTATCCATCATAAAAGTGCATCTATCCATCATAAAAGAGCATCTATCCATCATAAAAGTGCCTCTATCCATCATAAAAGTGCATCTATCCATCATAAAAGTGCCTCTATCCATCATAAAAGTGCATCTATCCATCATAAAAGAGCATCTATCCATCATAAAAGTGCCTCTATCATCATAAAAGAGCATCTATCCATCATAAAAGAGCTTTTACCCAGCATTTTCCTTGCCAATGTACGATCGCTAGTGAACAAAATGGATGAGATTCGACTCAGCATTACACACAGTAAGAAACTTTTGAACTGTAACGTCCTAATCTTCACGGAAACCTGGTTAAACAGCCGAATACCGGACACCGCTATTGAGCTAGCGGGACGCCACACGCTCCGGGCGGATAGAACATTAGATGGCTCCGGTAAAACCAGAGGTGGTGGATTGTGCATTTACATTAACAAAGCTTGGTGCACAAACTCTGCTATTGTTGGGAGTCATTGTTCAGCTAACCTCGAGTTTCTCATGGTTAAATGTAGACCGTTTTATCTACCGCGGGAGTTCACTTCCACCATTATCACTGCAGCCTATATTCCTCCGGATGCTGATGCCAAGCTTGCTATGAAAGAACTTCACGCAGCCATCAGTAAACAACAGACTGATCACCCGGAAGCTGCTTTTATTGTTGCAGGTGACTTTAATCATTCAAACTTAAAGTCAGTGCTACCCAAGTTTCACCAGCATGTTTCCTGCCACACCAGAGGAAACAAAACCTTAGACCATGTTTACACAAACATGGCTGGAGCTTACGTTGCAACACCCCTCCCCCACCTGGGACAGTCAGACCATATCTCTTTGTTCCTCATCCCCAAATATTCACCCCTCATCAACCGTGTGAAGCCATCAGTGAAGACCATCAAGGTGTGGCCTGCGGGGGCAGATTCCACACTCCAGGAAAGGTTTCTACACACAGACTGGAGTATGTTTGCTTCTCAAGCCACCAGTGGCGCTCACACGGACATTGACTTCTACACTTCTTCTGTATTGGATCATATCAATACCACCATTGACAGTGTTACAACCCAGAAACAGATCACCACATACCCGAATCAGAAGCCTTGGATGAACAGGGAAGTTCGACTCCTGCTGAAGTCAAGCAATACTGCCTTCAGATCAGGAGATGCACAAGCCTACAGTACATCCAGAGCTAACCTGAAGAGGGGCATCAAAAAGGCCAAGCACTGCTATAAGCTAAAGATAGAGGGTCACTTTTCCAACTCTGACCCTCGACGCATGTGGCAGGGCATTCAGGCCATCAGTGACTACAAACCCCCCCACTCCACCCCCGCAGCCACTGATGTCAACTTCCTGAACGAGCTAAATTACTTTTATGCTCGTTTTGAAAGAGACAACAGAGAAACTGCCACCAAGCTCAAACCCTCAGCTGACCCACCAATCACACTCTCCTCCACAGATGTCTGCAAGTCACTGAGCCGGATCAGCGCGCACAAGGCTGCTGGACCAGACAACATCCCTGGTCGTGTTCTCAGGGCATGTGCGGAGCAGCTCGCTGGGGTTTTACGGACATTTTCAACCTGTCTCTTGCCCAAGCAGCTGTACCGACATGCTTCAAACGCACTTCCATTGTGCCAGTGCCGAAACACTCTAGCCCGAGGTGCCCTAATGACTACCGCCCTGTAGCACTCACACCCATCGTCATGAAGTGCTTTGAGCGGCTGGTCCTGGAACACCTAAAAGACTCTCTACCATCCACATTGGACTCACACCAGTTTGCCTACCGCAGCAATAGGAGCACAGAGGATGCCGTTTCCATGGCACTGCACTCTGTGCTCACTCACCTGGACAATAAAAACACTTACGCACGCATGCTGTTTGTTGACTTCAGCTCAGCATTCAACACTGTCATCCCAACCAAGTTAATAGCCAAACTTGGAGACCTGGGCATCAACACTTCAATGTGTAACTGGATTTTGGACTTCCTAACTGACAGACCCCAGAATGTTCGATCAGGATCCACCTGCTCCACATCCATCACACTCAACACTGGTGTACCACAGGGCTGTGTGCTAAGTCCGTTTCTCTACTCCCTCTTTACCTCCGACTGCAAGCCTGTGTATGGATCTAATTCCATCGTCAAGTTTGCGGACGACACTACGGTGATTGGGCTCATCAGCAACAATGATGAGACTGCCTATAGGGAGGAGATCCAGCACCTGGCCACATGGTGCGCTGATTATAACCTGCTCCTCAACACCACCAAAACAAAGGAGCTCATCGTGGACTTCAGGAAGGAGTCAAGAGGCACACACGACACCATCCACATCAATGGAATGGCTGTTGAGCGTGTCTCCAGTTTCAAGTTCCTGGGGATCCACATCTCGGCGGACATGTCGTGGACGACCAACACCTCCAGCCTGGTCAAGAAGGCTCACCAGCGCCTCTTCTTCCTGAGGACACTGAGGAAGAATCAGCTCTCCTCGGCTATCCTGGTGAACTTCTACCGCTGCGCAATAGAAAGCATCCTGACCAACTGTGTCGCAGTATGGTATGGGAGCTGCTCTGTTGCGGAGCGCAAGGCACTGCAGCGGGTGGTGAAAACTGCCCAGCGCATCACAGGGACTCCACTGCCTGCCATCGAGCACATCCAGAGGAAACGCTGCCTGCATCGAGCTCCAGCATCCTCAAGGACTCCTCTCACCCAGCCCACAGACTGTTTTCTCTCCTGCCCTCCGGCAGGCGTTTCAGGATCCACCGGACCAGGACCAGCAGACTTAAGAACAGTTTTTTCCCCAGAGCTGTCTCTTTACTGAACTCAAACCCCCGTTGATCCACTTCCCTCATAAACTGCTAACTCTCCTATCTCACATCTGCCTTCACTTTGTTATTTGCACTACCGACTGTTTATTACACAACTGTTTACTTATGCATTCTGCACTACCATATCTTAACTGGATTATGCTCATTTGCACTGCCGACTGTATTTATAGTACCAATGTTTACATTTGCATTTTGCACCGTACTTCTAACTGTAATATGCAACCACTTTCCACTGCACTTTTACACTTTTTTTTCGGATAGCTCTGTCCATAATTTATTGCACTACCTTAATCCACTGCTATATTCCTCATCTTGCCTAACATATTATTGTATACCTCTAACTGTAAAAAAATTCTGTTTAAAGTACTAGCCATCTGTATATTATATTCATAGTACATATTCACCTGTAAATTCTGTTTATAGTAATAGCCATCTGTATATTAATTCACTGTACATACTCACCTGTAAATTCAGTTCTGTTTATAGTAATAACCATCTCTCTATTTATACATATTTATATATATTCAGTATATTTCCATGTCCTGCACTTATGCAACCATTGGATATCCTGCACTTGCTGCTATTGCACTTCTGGTTAGACCTAAACTGCATTTCGTTGCCTTGTACTTGTACTTGTGTAATGACAATAAAGTTGAATCTAATCTAATCTAAAAAGAGCATCTATCCATCATAAAAGAGCATCTATCCATCATAAAAGAGCATCTATCCATCATATAAGAGCATCTATCATAAAAGAGCATTTATCCATCATAAAAGAGCATCAAAATATAACTCTGTTGTACATATGATGGATGGATGCACTTATATGATGGATAGATGCTCTTTTATAATGGATGGATGCACTTTTATGGACTTCAAAACAGAAACAGCCATTCACTGCCATTATAAAGCTTGGAAGAGCCAGGACATTTTTAATATTACTCAGATTGCATTCGTCTGAAAGAAGGATGTCATACACACCTAGGATGACTTGAGGGGGAGCAAATCATGGTAAAATTTTAATTTGGGGGTGAACTATCCCTTTAAAGCATCCCTATCAGTCTGCACTCACCTTCACATCTGAGAAGTACATCTTGAGCATGCTGGAGCTTGGGTACCTGCTGTAGAAGAACATCAGCTTGGCCTTCTTCAGGTGATTTGGGGACAAGCCCTCCTGGATGTGAGACCAGCAGTGAAGGAAAATAAGCCCAATAATAAGGCACGAGATTTGCTTGACATTATCGTCTCATCACTCAAGGTGTCGGCTCGTCACATTCAATAAAACATGAAAAACACCACACCAACATATTTTACATCAGAAACTCATTTTACAGGCAAAGCGAGCAACGTCTTTCCCTACGCCCAGAACACAAACCTCCAGATGTCAAAGAGATAAAGACAGGATTTGCATGTCACCTTCAAATGTGTTTGTAACCTTCGTTTAACCAGGGACGGAACACAAATATAGCGGTAAGGGCTTTGGGAGGATCTTTCGGGCATGGCAAGCTAGGACTGTTTTACATTGCTGACAATAATCTGACCTGACACTCTTAGAAATCAGTATTTACTATAAGATTATGGTAATACTTTATGTACTTAAAGTGTAAAATCTATTTAGTTAAGACTTACTTAAAGCATGCAAACCGATTGCCTTAAAAAAAACTAAGTTAAATAGGAATAATATGTTGAATTGTAGTTTTTAGTAACTAAAAAAAGAATTGTACAGAGTACTTGATTTACTTTAGATTTACTCTTGACTTAGTAGGTACCATTGTTGTGTTTTGATGCTGAATGTTGAAGTGTGTGTGTGACTCAAACATGATCAATTGCAAGATATTTGGTTTCAAAGGAAGAGGGGTAATACATAGATTATATCTAAAAAGTCACCTAGCTAGATCATTCATGTTGAAGAATGATCTTTTACAATTTTGCTAACACTTATTTCCCAAACACCTTGTGAAACGTTTAATTGGGTTGATATAATCTAATCTATATTTGTGACAATAACTATGAGTTCATCTTGTATCAATAGGAATAGAATTACAATGATATAAATGACTTTCCAAGTGTGACCAAATCAAACACTGATCTCCATAATGGCGACTTCAAACAAAAACATTTAAGGAAAATGTATGAAATCAGCTTATGTGATGTTCTCTCAAATTTTTCAGTTGTATTGACTATTCAACTTTGAAGATGACTTTGGGAAACGAGTGAACGCGACTAGAAAACTGCAGAAGTGGAGGAAATTAGAGAAAAATTAAGAATCGGCCGCCTCGAAAAACCAATCAATTCATCTTAACTTGGGTTTTTCTGAGTAAACAAGGAATAGTACAGATTACTAGATTTTTACAATTAAGTTAAGACATTAAGTAAAGTGTTACTTAGAACAACTGTTGGATTTTACAGTGGATAATGTGCACTGATTCAAAACATTTTAGGACGTAAATATTAACTAAGTAGGTCAATTCATTGGTTATGTACTAATGAAATATATAACAAAAACCCTGTATAGTGTAGTGATGCTTGATGTTATGAAATAAACTGTAAATCTACCCAGGTCTGCCATGTTAGAGGCTTTAAGGGAAGCGAACAGTCTGGCTAACTCTCTGATCTTTCTGCCAACACTGCACATTTTCCTCCATACTTTCAGCATCCATCAATAATCCAGATAAGAACACATTGAAAGTTCAACCTGACTGCGTGAGACACTCCTGCCGTTGTCCTGCACTGACCTCTGCCAGACAACCAAAGTGCTGACCAGGCACATTTTCCAGACAAAGAGGGCTGACCTGCCTCCTTTAAGGCCTCTCTGAGCTCTGACATCAGCGCAAAGCATTTTGTGCGACTGTAAAACAAAAAACCTTGAATGCCAATATAACAGTGGACAAATAGGGGAGCTTTCAACTGCTAAAAAAGAACATAATATAACCATAATCTACCTAATCTTCATCTGTATAATGGGACAAACTACATTTCAAAGTCACACTTTGAGCTTAAACGCTTGATTCTGATTGGTTGACAGACATTCTAAGGTGTGCAATTATTTTCCATCGACCAAGAAAATAAAGATGGCAAACTAACTCCATCTTTTTAGAGGAAATTACTTTTAATTATCTACGCATATAAAGCACGATTTATCTTTCTCCTTTTTTCTCTATTCCACGCTCACACATACAGACAGTCATTTACACACACACATAAACTTTATCAATAATGTATATCAATTAATGAATAATATTCCAATTATTCCATTTCCTATACGTCACGCCATATCGTCTCCCCAGGCAATAAACTCCATAACCATAAACCAAATTCAACTGCATTGTCCCAGTTTGGACATAACCCTACACATGCCAAAGTAAACACTTTACTTTTAGTGCTCAAAGTTCTACATCCAAATCTGAAGCTAATCCTTCAATCGTTCAATAAAAATCATCCATGAAATGAAAAGTACACGCTATTTGGCTCCTGATAAACATTAACATGGGTGACATCAGGCGAAAAGGAAAGTCATTTCAGAGGCGGAGCGAGTAAGTACATTTCAATTAAATATTTATGAATAATTAGATAAGCCATTTTGGTACCACTTTAGTTTAGGGTCCAATTCTCACAATTAACTAGTTGCTTATTAGCATGCATATTAGTTTATTAGTACTTATAAAGCACATATTAATGCCTTATTCTGCATCCCTTAATATAAATTTAACAACGACCTTACTAGCAATTAATAAGCAGTAAATTAGGAGTTTATTGAGGCAAAAGTCATAGTTAATAGTGAGAACTGGACCCTAATCTAAAGTGTGACTGACGTTTCTTTCCTGGGGAATAATGTGCATTGATTTAAAACACGTTTTAATATGACAATAGTCAGTTATGATGTCATGGTGACTTCAAAACCGCTTTAAAATGGGTTTGAACCAGAAAGGCATTTGGGACAGAAGTTCCTTTACACTATAATAAAACAATTATACATCTGTGGTTAAACTTAGAGAGAAGCTTGAGGAAAAGGTGATTTGTAAAATTTTAAAGAACCCTAACACTGAGAAAAAAACAAAACAAGTTGAGCTAAAATAAATAAATAAGGCCACCTATCACACTCAACTTTTTAAGTTAACTCAACTAATTCACTCCAGTTAAAGAGCCCTATCATAGACCCGGCACAATGTGACGCCAGTTTTTCGATGCAGTTCTCATGATCTCGTCCAGCTCCTCAGTGTTTAAATATCAAATGCACTGCTCATCTGTTCCCCCATGGGCGTCTGGTCTGAACACCAGGTGTGATCAGGAGCATTGTTGGAGCTGCTATTGGAGGAACTGAAAACACTGACCATTGACCAACACACACCTGCTCTAAAGTCAATAGTGCAGTATTTGTGTGTTATTTAAAGAGTGTGTTAGTGATATGAGCCTATAGGCGGTGCACAACACACACACTCTCTGATTATTACACACACACACACACACATGCCAAATATTAAAAATAAAGGATTCCTCTCTGGCTTTTAAAGGGAAAGGGAGATGAGACTTTGATTGGTTTATGGCACGTTACTCCCAAAACACACCCATGACTCATTAAGAAACGAGGGACGACCCTTTTGGACCATTTGCCTGGCGCGCAAACGGTTTTTCCTGTCGTTAAACTAGCAAAAGTGTATTCAGACATGCCCTAAAAGTGCACCTGCGCTTAGATCGTAAAAATAATCCCGTTGTAGTCTTTCGAATTTAAAACTTCTTGTCAAGGCATCTAAACAATGTTTTGCATCTAACAATGTTAAAGGGATAGTTCACCCAAAAACGAAATGTTTACGTTTATCTGCTTCCCCCGAGGGCATCCAAGATGTAGGTGTCTTTGTTTCTTCAGTAGAACACAAATTAAGATTTTTAACTCAACCGTTGCAGTGTGATAGTCGTATAATGCACGTCAATGGGGATATTTTAGAGTATGAGAGCAATGAGAGTAAAAACACACAGACATTCGAATCCTTATTAAACCCAGCGGCTCGTGGCGACACATTGATGTCTTAAGACACGAAACCATCGGTTTCTGCGAGAAACCCAACAGTATTTATGCTATTTTTTACCTCTTATCAGACGAATGTCATCTAGTTTTCCCAGCGCCATAACTTTCGGCGAATAAGGTCAAAATACTGGCGTGATCAAAGATATATATATACGTAGATGCCTCATTCGACCGATCCGCGCAGGCACTAATGAGGAATCTATGTATATATCTATGATCATGCCGGTTTGCATGTATTTTGACCTTATTCGCCGGAAGTGATGGCGCGGGGACGGCTGATGCAGAGCCATAGAAAAAAATGAAATACATTTTTAAATATGGATATTTTTCTTACACAAACGCATCGATTCGCTTCAGAAGGCCTTTATTAACACCCCGGAGCCGCGTGGAGCAGTTATATGACGGACAGAGGCATTTTTTATGGACTTCAAAAACAGAGCAACTATTACTGCTATTATAATGCTTGGATTAGCCAGAACATTTTTAACATTTAACTCAGATTGTATTCGTCTGAAAGAAGAATGTCATATACACCTCGGATGACTTGAGGGAGAGTAAATCATGGGCTAATTTTCATTTTTGGGTGAACTATCCCTTTAATGTTAACTCAATCAAACATGGAGATGAAAAAAAAAAACAAGGATTGTATCTGCTTGCATTGCTAAACATTATTTAGTTTTCTTGACATTAAGAGGTTTTAAGTTCAAAAGACCGGTTACTACTCGTTAGATAAACACAAGTATTTAAAAATTGATTTAAACCGGAGCAAATTAGTTGAGTTAACTTAAAAAGTTGAGTGCGATAGGTTCCCTTATTTCTTTAAGTTTTATTTTTTTACAGTGATAGCTTTCACTACTGTGAAAAGGATATTGTACTCCCTGAGAGTGGCGAGATGTCCGACATATCCTGGAGGTCTCCACATTCAGATTTGATGAGTGACAGCCCTTCAGCAGTGCTTTCTGGGTAAACTGGTGAGCAGGAACGGTTATGCATCAGATGGTGGCTGGAGGCCATTTTTTTGCGAAAGCTGGTGGTCTCCCTAGACAGATCCATCAAATCAGGAGAGTCTTTCCTAGGGTATCCTGTTGATGAAGCACCAAGTGTGCTCTGAAATGAGTAGCCCATGAGAGGAAGCGAAAATGATTGACGGAATGATGGAGAGATGAAGCCTGTGTTTCCAGAAAGAGAAGAATGTGGATGGGCACTTTGAGCGCCAAGATCTGTGGACTGGTGGTGTTCGGATGCAGACTTTCGCACCACCAGTGGAAGTGCCTCCGTCTGGTCATTGGCACCGGGAAGAGGGACTCCGACAAACGAGTCAAATGGGCTGGGAAAGATAACATCACCAAAACACTGCAGCCTCTGATTAGAAGTGTGGAAGTTCGGGTTGTCCCCGTTAAAAGCGAAGCGGTCATGGGTTGCTGGGAGTGATGGGAATACTTGTAGCAGTGGACGTGGAGGTTTCGAAAGAACATTGACCACGGTGTCAACCACTTGGGACATGGCAGAGTTCAGCTCCTGCTTGAGGGTTTCTGCCAGATGCGTGCCTACCTCGTGCATTGACACCAACGCTTTGCTCCTTGAAGATCCCTCCCGTTTGGCCATCTCTCCATCCAGCAATACTTGCTCACCGAGCAGGACCCTCGCCTCATCTACAACGCAATCCGAATCGATGTCATTATCAGTTCCGTCCGCCACAGGATTGTGAATGAGGATGCCATCTTCGGAGAGATTCCCTCCGTCCGGTTCAGAATCCGTGCTGTCATAGATCTGGAAGAACTTCTCCTGAAGCTGTCTCAGCTGTTTCTGCAAGTCTTCCAACTGCAGTTTCAATTGCCGGCGTTCTTCTACCTTCTGCACTTTGTGTGTGGAAACCAGCTGCTGCTGCTGGGGTAATTTTTGTTTCCTCTTGTTCTCACGATCTCGTAGGCTGAAGGACAGGGCAGGAGCCTCGGTTTCTCCCTCTCCATCTTCTTTTCCACAGGGTGCCATCGCATTTGGGGAGTGGTTCATCCCACGAATGATGTTCTCGACTCGTGCACGCTTGGCCTGCAGGTGCTCCTCATTCATCCGCTCAGAGTCCGAGTGGGTCCGTGCGATTTGTCCAAATGGTGAGAGACACTCTTGGGATGAGTTGCTGCAAGAGTCGTCCTGTGGTGGTTCTGGCTCCCTGCCTCCTCTCATTGCCGTATTGCTCTTCAGTAGCTTGGTTATGATCGTAGCACCAGAAAAGGGCATCATGTCATCCTCATATGAGCTGGCTCTTTTAAGCAGTTTGCGGAGAACATTTGACGTAGCCTCGCCGGAGTC